>JAGXEW010000304.1:170000-175608 GCA_030684275.1 Acipenser oxyrinchus oxyrinchus | reverse complement strand
TTAGTTGATTTTTGTGTGTATAAGCGGCAGGTATGCCTCTGATCTGGACCGCTTGGTTCCTCTCCCTCTCACTTTCCTGTGAAGCTCGTCTATCTGTTCCTTTCAGCTTCTCTGCCCGCCTCGAGCTCCTACATTTCCACATTTTTTGGCCCTACTTGTATTTCCTCATCCCTGAAAGGCATCTCCTCCTGAAAATGAGGCCCCAGAAGCTGCTGTGTAGCCTGAGCCCGGGTCACAGCCACACTACAGACCAGAGTCTGCTAAAGTCCTGCTCCACAATGACAGGGCAGGGCAATCCCTCCCGAAGCCAGCAGTGAAAAGGAAAGTCTGCCCACGCCTGCAGTTTATTTAGGGCCATGGCACATACCTTGAGCCCCTGTTGTGGCAGAGCAGAAGCCCTGCAGGTGTAAATAGGGTGTGAGGGAATGTAAGCTTATTATTACTGTGAAAGTTTCCCCTTCATGGCTCTTATTTTCGCCTTGCAGCTCTCTGGTGCCACCTGGTGGTCATCGGTTTAAACGTGCAATATTAGCATAACTCCCAGCAGTCTTTAGTGTGAAAGCGTTCCTTTTTGTTAGTTTATTTTAAGAAAATAGACTTCATTTCGACACATTTATGTAAAATTAGAAACTAGAGAAGATGTATCTTTATTTAAAATATGACACATTAAGAATAAGATTGTTTTTTACTTGTATCGTGTTTTTAATCGGATTTGTTTTTGTTACCACGGTGTTTAGGCGATCGATGTCCTTCAGTGAATATAAATGCCTGGCTCTCATTTTGTATTTGTGTTCGCTATGGCAGCACATATATTAAAATTGGAACGATACAGAGAAGATTAGCATGGTCACTTGCGCAAAGATGACACGCAAATTCGTGAAGCGTTCCTAATTTTACTGTCTTTATTTTACCGAGGTCCCCCTGTCTCCTCCTCCCTGCACGTGTTCTCTGCATTTTTATGCTTATACTTCCTTCCTCTTACCAGTGTCCAAGCCTCCCTCCTCCTCCTACTCCTCCTCCTCCTCCTCCTCTCCTCCTCCTCCTCCTCCTCCTCCTCCTCCTCCTCCTCCTCCTCCTCCTCCTCCTCCTCCTCCTCCTCCTCCTCCTCCTCCTCTCCTCTCCTCCTCCTCCTCTCCTCTCCTCCTTCTCCTCCTCCTGTCCTCTCCTCCTTCTCCTCTCTCCTCCTCCTCCTCCTCCTCCTCCTCCTCCTCCTCCTCTCCTCTCCTCCTCCTCTCCTCCTCCTCCTCCTCCTCCTCCTCCTCCTCCTCCTCCTCCTCCTCCTCCTCCTCCTCCTCCTCCTCCTCCTCTCCTCTCCTCCTTCTCCTCCTCCTGTCCTCTCCTCCTTCTCTTCTCCTCCTCCTCTCCTCTCCTCCTCCTCCTCCTCCTCCTCCTCCTCCTCTCCTCCTAGTCCTCCTCCTCCTCCCTCCTACTCTCCTCCTCCTCCTCCTCCTCCTCCTCCTCCTCCTCCTCTCCTCCTCCTCTCCTCCTCCTCCTCTCCTCCTCTCTCCTCCTCCTCTCCTCCTCCTCTCCTCCTCCTCCTCCTCCTATCCTCTCCTCCTCCTCTCCTCCTAGTCCTCTCCTCCTCCTCCTACTCTCCTCCTCTCCTCCTCTCCTCTCCTCCTCCTCCAACTAGTCCTCTCCTCCTCCTCCTCCTCCTCTCCTCCTCCTCCTCCTCCTCCTCCTCCTCCTCCTCCTCCTCCTCCTCCTCTCCTCCTCCTCCTCTTCCTCTCCTCCTCCTCCTCTCCCCTCCTCCTCCTCCTCCTCTCCACCTCCTCTCCTCCTCCTCTCCACTCCTCCTCCTCCTCTCCTCTGCTCCTCCTCCTCCTGTGTGTGTATTAGGCTATGTGTATTGCTGCGTTTAGCTATCCAGATATCCCAAGTGAACTATTGTCATTCCCTGCCACGCAGTGTCCAATGTACTTTTATTGCCTGAATTGTCTTTCCTTCACAGAGTAAATTTAAATCTAACAGTCAAAGGTAAAGATAAGTGCCTCGTCTCTAAGCCTATCTCAGTGTAAAAGGAATTGTAGCTAATGTGTGTGTGTGTGTGTGTGTGTGTGTGTGTGTGTGTGTGTGTGTGTGTGTCTGTTTACAGCCATCATTATTATTAATGCTGCATACACTCCAAGTTGTTTTTATTACCACACATTGACATTCCTAAAAGCTGAAATGCTACTTCATTCATCACCCCTTTATGCATTTTCCAAACTGTACTTGCCTGTTGAATAAATTGTAATTTAAAAAGAATGAATGCATATGTCAGAAAATATCTAGGAGAGGAGCTTTGTTCGTCAGAGTAATAAGTAGTAACATGTAAGTTGTATTCCAGTTATGAACAATGGAAGGAAACCCTGCCTTCAGAAGGGTGCCAGGGTCCCGGGACCTGCTCCTCCAGCCTTCGCCCGAAGCTGCCGCTGTCTCCGCCGCCATTAAGGCTGTCGCTGTGTCCAGCGCCTGGCCAGCAGTGTGGTGAGCCTGCGTGGGTTGGCCTGTCTGACGGAGCAGCAGGTAGATGAGTTCATTGAGCAACGGAGACAAGCAGCGCCTCGCCTTCCCTGGCCGTCACCAGGACAGGCTGATTCAGGGGCGATTCAAGACCACCAAGACCGCCTCCTCTGACACCCCGGCACGGACAGCCTGAAACGGTGAGCTAGTTCATGTGTAATGTTATTACAACAGAAAAAAAACAAAAAACTCAACATCCACACACAACCCTAAAATATAAACATGTACCCATTACTACTAAAACTTTTTACTCCTGTTGCTTGGTTGCAGGTGCCTGCTCGGACAGGGCTCGGGACCTGCCCAGTGGCCACAGACGAGCAGACTCGTCGAGGCCATCTGCATCCAGCTCTGCTGCCTCCACCCATCCCCCACCAGCCTGAGGCTCGTGGAGAAGATCACCCTCCAGCTGTTTGAGCTGAATCAGCACACCCTGTCTCAATGGTAAGTTTCGTCTCTTGACTGGACACTGATGACATTACACCTCGAAAAGCATAGTGTTGAGATGTCCATTAAGAATGACAACATCTCCATCGCTATACAGTTTGAGGTTAAAGGCTGAAAGAAAACGCACATAATCTACACAACTACCACAAACAAGTGACTGTGTTTTTGTTGAAACATAAAACTGACAATGTCATGCATCTGCTGTGTTTCAGGCACAACAAACGCCAGAAGGGGCAGGAGCAGGCTGTCCTTCAGCAGGGGTGGCACCCCTAAGCGCCAGCGCAGTGGACCCAGAGCCTCAACCGCAGTCGCACCCGCTGCTACAGGAGGGCATGACATATGGACACCAGCCGCATGTCTTTTCCATGCCCCCAAACACAGCGGGACAGGCAAAGCAGCGGAAACGCCCTGGGGCCACGGCACAGACCGGTCCTGGACCACTCGGCCACATCCCACGTCGTCTCCTTCCACCTCTTCAGCTGCTCCCAGTTTTTACAATATCCAATTTATTATTTTAAGGCTTTCTCTCACAACTGCAACTTGCCAATATTGACTCAGGAGAGACGAAGGCAAGCACTCCCGTCCTCGAAACCATTTTTTAAAAATATTTTTATGGTGGTGCATTGTTGCTTTTTTCCGTTTTGTGTTCTCATGTACCCCAGCAAACCTGTATAGCATTTCGTTCAGCACAAGTTGGACTTTCCTCTGGTCAAAGCCCCCATGTGTAAAGCTGATCCCCATATTGAACCACAAGTGTAATGTAAACACTAAAATGTATATGTTATAATTTGTTTTGTTTGCTATGTTGAAAGCTGTATTGTTGAATTTGTCTTTCAATGTCATTAAATATTTCTAGTATGTTATTCATGTATTGCACTACCTGGTCCACTGTTTAAAAAGTATCAGTATCTCTGGACATCACTTTTCTCATAAACACGTTGGGTTTACCACTATGTCCTTGGATGTTAGGCTGGTGTAATCAAGACAGCCAGACAGGTGGGGTGAAACACTGAACACTGAAAAAAAGATCATCTTGTTGGTTGCATGAGATATGCCTTTAATTTCTATTCATTCAATGCAACAAAATAATTTCCTGTAATAAATATATATGTATGTAATCATTTCTGTTCATTCAATGTCACAGAATAATGTATTGTAATAAATATATATGTATGTAATAATGTGTATACATTCAATGCCACAGAATAATTTCCTGTAATACATATATATGTAATTGTTTGGTGTGGATTTAAGCACTGAAATGCCTATATTCTAATCAGTTTTGTTCCAGATGTACCTGTTTTGTTTACTATGTTGAAAACTCTATTGTCTTTCAATGCAATTAAATATTTCTAGTTTACAAGTATGGTATTCATATTTCATACTACCTGCTCCACTGTTTAAAAAATATCAGTGTCTCTGGACATCACTCATAAACACAGTTTCTCATAAACACCTGCACTGAACACTGAAATAAAAGTTGTATACCTATTGGTTGCACGAGATATGCCTCTAATTTCCATTCATGCAATGTAACAGAACAATGTCCTGTAGTAAATTGTATGTCATTGCCTGGTGTGGATTTAATGCATTTTTCATCTGGTTTTATCTTTTTTTTTTGTGCAAAAGTTAAGATTTATCAATAAAATGCATTCTTACTTTTAAGTACATTGTATTGCTTCATTTCATTTTAAAATGCCTGTAATAGAAAAGGAATTAGCAATACATAATAATTGATTTAAAAAAAAATCTTCTCCAGGGGTTTTCCTTACTGTTGACATCATTAATATATCATTATTGTTATTATTATAGTATTAGTAGTAGAATTATGCATACATTATGCTATCAATGTTATATTCTATAGCATCTTTCACAAAGACATAAACACTACATACTAGAATAAAAAAACGAATAAACTAGAATACTAGAATAAAACTAGAATAAAAACAAAACATTACACAATCTGTATTGTAAAAACATGACCCGTTTTCAAAATAAATGCATTTAAAAACAATACAGGGGCTGTAGGAAAGTGAAGGTTTGCATGTGATCTGGACGTTTATTTATTTGGAAAGGCGATACTTTTATATTATTGTATTAAGAGCATTTGCGCACCGGGTCACGTGACACACAGATTAATGTGGAAGTTTTTTTTTATTTTATTTCTTTTTCCAAGGCAGATACTGTCGATGCTGTGACTGTGGCTTTTTGAAAGCACTTGAGACGGCGTCGCGGGCCACGGGCCGCGCTGAGCACGGCGGCAGCCTCCCCGCCTCCCTCGCTGCGCGGGACGCGACTCGAAGATTGGGCCGGGTCTTTGCGCAAGTGACCATGCTAATCTTCTCTGTATCGTTCCAATTTTAATATATGTGCTGCCATAGCGAACACGAATACAAAATGAGAGCCAGGCATTTATATTCACTAAAGGACTTCGATCGCCTAAACGCCATGGTAACAAAAATAAATCCGATTAAAAACACGATACAAGTAAAAAAACAATGTTATTCTTAATGTGTCATATTTTAAATAAAGATACATCTTCTCTAGTTTCTAATTTTACATAAATGTGTCGAAATGAAGTCTATTTTCTTAAAATAAACTAACAAAAGGAACGCTTGCACACTAAAGACTGCTGGGAGTTATGCTAATATTGCACGTT
>JAGXEW010000304.1:120000-165000 GCA_030684275.1 Acipenser oxyrinchus oxyrinchus | reverse complement strand
CGCCACAGAGAGCCTGCACAGAGAAACACTGCCACAGAGAGCCTGCACAGAGAAACACCATCACAGAGAAACACCATCACAGTGAGCCTGCACAGAGAAACACCATCACAGAGAAACACCGCCAGAGAGCCTGCACAGAGAAACACCGTCAGAGAGCCTGCACAGAGAAACACCGTCACAGAGAACCTGCACAGAGAAACACTGTCACAGAGAGCCTGCACAGAGAAACACCACCACAGAGAGCATGCACAGAGAAACACCGTCAGAGAGGCTGCACAGAGAGACTGCACAGAGAGACTGCACAGGGAGGATGCGCAGAGAGACTGCACAGAGAGACTGCACAGAGAAACACCGTCAGAGAGACTGCACAGAGAGTCTGCACAGAGAGACTGTACAGGGAGACTGCACAGAGAGACTGCACAGAGAGAGACTGCACAGAGAGTCTACACAGAGAAGCACCGTCAGAGAGACTGCACAGAGAAACACCGTCAGAGAGCCTGCACAGAGAAACACCGTCACAGAGAACCTGCACAGAGAAACACTGTCACAGAGAGCCTGCACAGAGAAACACCACCACAGAGAGCATGCACAGAGAAACACCGTCAGAGAGGCTGCACAGAGAGACTGCACAGAGAGACTGCACAGGGAGGATGCGCAGAGAGACTGCACAGAGAGACTGCACAGAGAAACACCGTCAGAGAGACTGCACAGAGAGTCTGCACAGAGAGACTGTACAGGGAGACTGCACAGAGAGACTGCACAGAGAGAGACTGCACAGAGAGTCTACACAGAGAAGCACCACAGAGAGACTGCACAGAGAAACACCGTCAGAGAGACTGCACAGAGAGACTGCACAGAGAGACTGCACAGAGAGTCTGCACAGGGAGACTGCACAGAGAGACTGCACAGCGAGTCTGCACAGAGAGACTGCACAGAGAGACTGCACAGAGAGACTGCACAGAGAGACTGCACAGAGAAACACCATCAGAGAGACTGCACAGAGAGTCTGCACAGAGAGACTGCACAGGGAGACTGCACAGAGAGACTGCACAGAGAGAGACTGCACAGAGAGTCTACACAGAGAAGCACCGTCAGAGAGACTGCACAGAGAAACACCGTCAGAGAGACTGCACAGAGAGACTGCACAGAGAGTCTGCACAGGGAGACTGCACAGAGAGACTGCACAGCGAGTCTGCACAGAGAGTCTGCACAGAGAGACTGCACAGCGAGTCTGCACAGAGAGACTGCACAGAGAGACTGCACAGAGAGACTGCACAGAGAGTCTGCACAGAGAGACTGCACAGAGAGACTGCACAGGGAGGCTGCACGGCACCTGGAGGAAAGCTTTACAGTTCTGTTCATGCTTTTAAATTCATTCAAATTCAAATTCAAATTAAACCAACTGGTGGTTGTTGTTTATTGCTGGTCAGTTCTACTCACTGCTAGAGAAATGGAATTGTTATCGTTCAGTACAGAATGCATTACCACTTGCAATTCAAACACATGCCCATAAGGCAGACACTCAGGGACCACGGACAAGCGCCTGCCAGATAAATACATAGTAGAATAATAATAACATAGCAGAATATTGTGGATTACAGCCTGTAGTTGGAATTAGAATTCCTGAAATTGCTTTAAGATAGTTCCCATACCTCCACAGTTAGATCTGTTTCCCCAAAAGAATAGTGGTGTTGCTGGCCCTGACCTGCTCACCTGTACCCTTCCAGTCTCCGGATGCCCTGCTCTGCCCCTCTGCCTCTCTGCCTCTCTTATATAGCTTCAGCCAGGTGGAGTTTAGCCTTTGAGGTCCTGCCAGCAGAGATTAGCTCTGACAGGTCATGGCTGTGAAAGCGGGATCCAGGGGGTTAATCAGCTATTCATGCCAGTGTAGAAAGACATATACAACTTCTTGTGAAAAGAGAGAAACATCTGGAGTACGGTGAGGTTATGTAACACACACACACACACACACACACACGCACAGCACGCACACACACACACACACACACACACACACACACACACACACACACACACACACACACACACACACACACACACACACACACACACACACACACACACACACACACACACACACACACACACACACACACACACACACACACACACACACACACACACACACACACACACACACACACACACACACACACACACACACACACACACACACACACACACACACACACACACACACACACACACACACACACACACACACACACACACACACACACACACACACACACACACACACACACACACACACACACACACACACACACACACACACACACACACACACACACACACACACACACACACACACACACACACACACACACACACACACACACACACACACACACACACACACACACACTGACACACACACACACACACACACACACACACACACACACACACACACACACACACACACACACACACACACACACACACACACACACACACACACACACACACACACACACACACACACACACACACACACACACACACACACACTGACACACACACACTGACACACACACACACACACACACACTGACACACACACACACACACACTGACACACACACACACTGACACACACGCACTGACACACTAACTCTCACTCACACACAATCTCTCACACAGACACACACAACTATTATGTTTTGTTCTGAATGTATTTTGCTTTAATATTTCTAGTTCTGAACACGGTGGGACAGAATGTCACACAGCTAAGCTGCCTCTTCTGTGAGTAAACAGGGATTGGACTTTGTGTCCAACTTGTCCATGCTGGAACGCCAACAAGACAGACGGACTTTGACTTGGACTCCCGGGTGTGTTTAATAATCACAGCAGCTGGAGCGGCTGTCAATTTGATTGTACTCTAAGAAAGCAGAACGTCTTGCTGTGAGCACTTGGGTCTGTTGCTTCTGACAATCCTGGACAATTGTATGAAACCAAATAAAGTTTCTTACAATTTTCAATAGACTTTTTATGATAGGCTTCCTTTCTGAGGGTCGTTCTTTATTGATTGTTTTGGCATTAAAGGTAGATTGTAAAGGGTTGAAAGCAAAGAGTATTCTCTTACTCAAAAATGTAAAGTAAATGCATGATTGTCTTTTTACTGTTTTTCCTCAGATTTCCTCTCATCATTCAGAGCCTCACACGTTGCTGCTGAAGGCAGGTTTAATCTGTATTAGCTCATTAACAAAGAGACTAATTCGATTATACGTCTCACTTCAGCTTCCCTGGTGATTATTATTATTATTTATTTCTTAGCAGACGCCCTTAGCCAGGGCGACTTACAATTGTTACAAGATATCACATTATACACATATCATTTACATACAATTACCCATTTATACAGTTGGGTTTTTACTGGAGCAATCTAGATAAAGTACCTTGCTCAAGGGTACAGCAGCAGTGTCCCCCACCTGGGATTGAACCCACGCCCCTCCGGTCAAGAGTCCAGAGCCCTAACCACTACTCCACACTGCTAATAACTGTGTTGTTGTGAGTTTGGCTCCCACAGGTGTTGAAGATGCTATTAGTAATCATGCTGGTCTCTTACTCTATTAGTAGTATTATTAGTCATTTAGCAGACACTTTTATCCAAAGCGACTCACAGAGACTAGGGGGTGAACTATGCATCACAACTGCTGCTGCAGAGTCACTTCCAATAGGACCTCAGTTTTACATCTCATCTGCAGGACGGAGCACAAGGAGGTTCAGTGGCTTGCTCAGGGTCACACACAGTGAGTCAGGGGCCGGGATTTGAACCTCCTGGTATCAAGCCCTTTTCTTTAACCATTGCACCAGCAAGCCTCCAGCTCTATCTTATAGTCTCACATTGACACACAGTGCCTTTGTTGGATAATGAAATAAGAATGGTCTTCAGCAGCTAGGCTTGTGGCTTTACTCGGACCTGTGCTAAGGTTAAACTTTCTAAAAATAAGTCTGCAATGAAAAACAGGAACAAGAAAAGAATTGCAAACCAAATACAATGAATGATACTTGGGTATGAGGTGACCCCTTTCCAAACCCTTTGCATTCTACCTCCAATACTGTCAAATATAAAAAGTGCAGTCAAAGCTTGAATTGGTCAGGTCTGTGTTTACTACCTGCTGTCAGTGTTATTGCATTAACTGCTCAATATAGAGGCACAATTAGTCTTGCAGAAGAGCTTCATCATCACAATTAGTCTTGCAGAAGAGCTTCATCATCACAATTAGTCTTGCAGAAGGAATTCATCATCACGATTAGTCTTGCAGAAGAGCTTCATCATCACAATTAGTCTTGCAGAAGGAATTCATCATCACGATTAGTCTTGCAGAAGGAATTCATCATCACAATTAGTCTTGCAGAAGGAATTCATCATCACAATTAGTCTTGCAGAAGGAATTCATCATCACAATTAGTCTTGCAGAAGGAATTCATCATCACAATTAGTCTTGCAGAAGGAATTCATTGTCACAATTGGCACACAGACTCTAGTCAGACAGAATTGTTGAAATCAGGTCTGGATGTCTTTTTTTCCACAGCAGCATTGCAATGTGACTGACTTTATATTGAATATATTTCATTGCAATGTGACTGACTTTATATTAAATATATTTCATTGCAATGTGACTGACTTTATATTAAATATATTTCATTGCAATGTGACTCAATTTATGCTAAATATATTTCATTGCAATCTGACTGAGTTTATACTAAATATATTTCATTGCAATGTGAATGACTTTATATTAAATATATTTCATTGCAATCTGACTGAGTTTATACTAAATATATTTCATTGCAATGTGACTGACTATATTAAATATATTTCATTGCAATCTGACTGAGTTTATACTAAATATATTTCATTGCAATCTGACTGAGTTTATACTAAATATATTTCATTGCAATGTGAATGACTTTATATTAAATATATTTCATTGCAATCTGACTGAGTTTATACTAAATATATTTCATTGCAATGTGACTGACTATATTAAATATATTTCATTGCAATCTGACTGAGTTTATACTAAATATATTTCATTGCAATGTGACTGAGTTTATGCTAAATATATTTCATTGCAATGTGACTGAGTTTATATTAAATATATTTCATTGCAATGTGACTGAGTTTATATTCTCCTCAGTCAGTCAGTAAACAGACACATCAGGAGAGAAGAGGACAGATGAGCAGAAAGGTAAGCGAAACCCTGTTCCATTGTAAATGATTCACTCTTCTGTTTGTTTAACAGGGTAACACAGAGTGACCGAGAGGTTGCACAGGAACATTTTCATTGCATTGACTGGAGAGCAGGTGACAACATTTAGCAGACACGAGAGTAACAGCAGTTTGAAGGGTTTGGTTCCTTTTTTATTTTGAAATACATTTGAATAGTTAGTTACAAATAAACAGGTTCACAAACAGAACAGTGATGTCACAGGGAGAGTTCCGTGGACACAAGAGACACCAAATCAATTGCACACATCTGCACCCAATCCTCTACTAGCTCCCGAATCCCAGGGAGCGGGGTCACTGTGTGTCGTGAAAAGACAGGGGTTGATGTGACGTTCCCAGTGGGTGCAGGGCTGCTCGCTCTCGCCCCCCCAGGCAGGGGATTGTGTAGGGGGGGTATCTGTAGGAGGAAGGGCTCAGAGGGAGAGGGGCAGCTAGAAAAGCCTGAGAGGAGACACTAGAGGTGGGCAAATCCAGGGGCAAACCTTGACCAAGCGAATCCAAACAGGGGCCTGGAGATGGGCCTGTGTGAAGGAAGAGAGAGAAGAGAGAGTGAGTGAGAGAGAGAGACAGTGAGTGTGTGTGTGTGAGTGAGAGAGAGACAGTGTGTGTGTGTGAGTGAGAGAGAGACAGTGTGTGTGTGAGAGATAGAGAGATATGAAATGTTGGATATTTGATATCTATTAATAAGTAGCAGGGTCCGTACTAAGGACCCAGAGTTTGGAAATCGTGTATAATATTGATGTCATCATTCTGCAGGAGATATGCCGCTGTGTCTACCCGCTGTCCTATTGGCTACAGGGAACTAGTGGCTTCCTCCCTGAAAAATGTCCAAGTCAAGCGTGGCAGAGACTCAGGCGGCATAATCGTGTGGTACAAAGATCAGCTCAGAAGCTCCATCTCCCCTGGAGAGAGAGGGGACTCCCACACAGGGCTCAAAATCAGAGGAGAAACCATGGGTATCATGCCACCCTCCGATTCACCTTACTATGAAGAGGTACGCTTTGATAATCAGAGATATCCCACTTCAAACAGTGGGCACTGTGCTGCTGTGTGGAGATGCCAGAACAGGCAGAGAGATGGACTGCATCAGTACAGAGGGGAACAGAGCCACACACCCACATCTCCACACAGAGGAACAGCCATGACAGTGTGGTGAAGAAGAGCGGAAACGGTTCGTGCTTCTCTGTGAAGGCCTGGGTAATTGTCAATGGCAGGACTAGAGGGGATTCTCTGGGCAGATACACACACAGCTCTGTTAGGTAGAGGTGTGCTAGACTGTGCCATCACAGACAGGTACCCTCAATCTATTAATGCTTTTATAGTCACGCAACAAGCACCCTGTCAGACCACAATCAGGTAACCCTTTACAGGAAAGGATCAGAGCAGCCCAACACTGATCTGAACCCCCTGCCAAACTATTCCACCTCAAACACACATATAAATGGACACAAAATCATGGTAAACGCAGCAGCTAATTCAAACCTAAAAACAAAAAAACAACGAGGAAAAACAAAACCCAAAAAACACATCTATAGAAAAGCAGTTCAAAATTTAAGACTGCTGTCCAACCAGAAACACAGAGAAAATGACAGAATGAGGACTAAGGATGATATCAGCCTTGAAATTCAAAAACCAGAAAATCATTATCATTCACACAGGGACCAATGACCTGGGTTCAAAAACCCAAAACACATTATCATTCACTCCTCAGCTCTGGAGAATAGTCTCTACTTTAAAAACCAGCCTCACAGCTCATTGGGCAAACCAAACTAAAACACAGAGCAAGCTGGAGTGTTACACAGCGTTACATGGAGACTACTGCCTGCAGAGGACCTGCTGCAAACCAAACTAAAACACAGAGCAAGCTGGAGTGTTACACAGCCTTACATGGAGACTACTGCCTGCAGAGGACCTGCTGCAAACCAAACTAAAACACAGAGCAAGCTGGAGTGTTACACAGCCTTACATGGAGACTACTGCCTGCAGAGGACCTGCTGCAAACCAAACTAAAACACAGAGCAAGCTGGAGTGTTACACAGCCTTACATGGAGACTACTGCCTGCAGAGGACCTGCTGCAAATAAAAGACCCGAAACCGAGGCAGACCTTGACAAGGGACAGACTCAGCGATCACAGTGTGGAGATGGAAACGGGCACACAGCACACCTGGAAACACAGAGACAGGCGCTTGTGTGGCCAGCGTGGATCAAAACAGAAATAGAGGCTGCGCGGTCCAGTGGTTAAAGAAAAGGGCTTGTAATCAGGAGGTCCCCGGTTCAAATCCCACCTTAGCCACTGACTCATCGTGTGACCCTGAGCAAGTTACTTAACCTCCTTGTGCTCCGTCTTTCAGGTGAGACGTAGTTGTAAGTGACTCTGCAGCTGATGCATAGTTCACACACCCTAGTTTCTGTAAGTCGCCTTGGATAAAGGCGTCTGCTAAATAAACTAATAATAATAATAAATACACTTCGCTCTGGACTGTGTAAAATACACCCAGGCCAGAGAGACTTATACCCCCAATTCACCAGCCGGGACCCTGACTTTCCACAGCTAGACAGAGAGGCCAGATTAAGAACAATTTTAGGGGAATTCGGAGAGACTGCTGAACTAGCAGCTGAACATAACAACCTGCCACAAAATGAGAGACACAACCTGAATAGTCAGCCTCCACACTCTATGTATGTTAAATAAGAAATGTTCTATAAATGTCGGTTTATTTCATATTTATATTTGTATTTTATTTTAAATATAAATGCTTTGGCAATACCTGTAAAACTTGTCATGCCAATAAAGCTTTTTTGAGAGAGAGAGAGAGAGAGAGAGAGAGAGAGAGAGAGAGAGAGAGAGAGAGAGAGAGAGAGAAAGAAAGAAAGAAAGGAGGGGCACAGACAGTGTGAGAGAATGAGAGTCAATGATAGAGGGTAGAGAGAGTGAAGCAGCTCCATGTGCGAATTGCAGTAAGAGGGAATCACATTTTAAGATAAAGGACTGGAGAGATGGGAGAGGCTCGTGTGGCAGGTTCTCACCCTGGTGCTGCTGCTTGCTGTGGGGGCCTCCCCTTGGCCGGCAGTAGGGGATGGTCAGGGGCAGATCGCTGTTTCTGTTAGACCTTCAAAATAAAACACACACTGTTAACCCACGCCTCTATCTGCTAGCTATTCTACACAATAAAACACACACTGTTAACCCACGCCTCTATCTGCTAGCTATTCTACACAATAAAACACACACTGTTAACCCATGCCTCTATCTGCTAGCTATTCTACACAATAAAACACACACTGTTAAACCACGCCTCTATCTGCTAGCTATTCTACACAATAAAACACACACTGTTAACCCATGTCTCTATCTGCTAGCTATTCTACACAATAAAACACACACTGTTAACCCATGCCTCTATCTGTCTGCTAGCTCGGCTGCACTATTGCTCATGGAGCTGTGGGATTCTAATGAATGTAAAGTTTTCCTTCTTTGTGGTTTATAATGAACTCACCAGTCAGGGTCACACTCTCGGAAGCCCTTGGCAAAGGGGTTACTGGCGATCTTTAACTGGGTGATCTGGAAGAGGGAAAAACACAATATTTGAACCTGGGTGTGACATGTACATTATAGTGCAGTGTGACTCTGGGTGTGACATGTACATTATACTGCAGTGTGACTCTGGGTGTGACATGTACATTATACTGCAGTGTGACTCTGGGTGTGACATGCATGGTAGTCTATTGATTATTGCAGTGTCTATTGCAGTGTCTATTGGTTATTGCAGTGTCTATTGGTTATTGCAGTGTCTATTGATTATTGCAGTGTCTATTACAGTGTCTATTGGTTATTGCAGTGTCTATTGGTTATTGCAGTGTCTATTGCAGTGTCTATTGGTTATTGCAGTGTCTATTGGTTATTGCAGTGTCTGTTGGCTGTTGCAGTGTCTGTTGGCTGTTGCAGTGTCTGTTGGCTTTTGCAGTGTCTATTGGTTATTGCAGTGTCTTTTGGTTATTGCAGTGTCCATTGCAGTGTCTGTTGACTGTTGCAGTGTCTGTTGCAGTGTCTGTTGGCTGTTGCAGTGTCTGTTGCAGTGTCTGTTGGCTGTTGCAGTGTCTGTTGGCTGTTGCAGTGTGTTCAGGGACAGTGCGCACCCTGTGGTTCTGGTAGGCGGTCACAGCAGTGAATCTCGTCTCCTCGAACAGGAATGATTTGAAGTTTTCCTCGGCATACCGCTCGCTGTTTTTACGAGGATCCACATAGACCACGTGAAAGCGTGGCTGGTAGCGATGCATGGAGTTCAGGATGATCTGAGGAAAGGAGGGTGGAGATGCATTACCCATTGATACTCAGAGCTGAGGGAGGGTGGAGATGTCTTACCCATTGATACTCAGAGCTGAGGGAGGGTGGAGATGTCTTACCCATTGATACTCAGAGCTGAGGGAGGGTGGGGATGTATTACCCATTGATACTCAGAGCTGAGGGAGGGTGGAGATGTATTACCCATTGATACTCAGAGCTGAAGGAGGGAGGGTGGAGATGTATTACCCATTGATACTCAGAGCTGAAGGAGGGTGGGGATGTCTTACCCATTGATACTCAGAGCTGAAGGAGGGAGGGTGGAGATGTATTACCCATTGATACTCAGAGCTGAGGGAGGGTGGAGATGTCTTACCCATTGATACTCAGAGCTGAGGGAGGGAGGGGATGTCTTACCCATTGATACTCAGAGCTGAGGGAGGGTGGGGATGTATTACCCATTGATACTCAGAGCTGAAGGAGGGAGGGTGGAGATGTATTACCCATTGATACTCAGAGCTGAAGGAGGGAGGGTGGAGATGTATTACCCATTGATACTCAGAGCTGAAGGAGGGTGGGGATGTCTTACCCATTGATACTCAGAGCTGAAGGAGGGAGGGTGGAGATGTATTACCCATTGATACTCAGAGCTGAGGGAGGGTGGAGATGTCTTACCCATTGATACTCAGAGCTGAGGGAGGGAGGGGATGTCTTACCCATTGATACTCAGAGCTGAGGGAGGGTGGGGATGTATTACCCATTGATACTCAGAGCTGAAGGAGGGAGGGTGGAGATGTATTACCCATTGATACTCAGAGCTGAAGGAGGGAGGGTGGAGATGTATTACCCATTGATACTCAGAGCTGAGGGAGGGAGGGGATGTCTTACCCATTGATACTCAGAGCTGAGGGAGGGTGGGGATGTATTACCCATTGATACTCAGAGCTGAAGGAGGGAGGGTGGAGATGTATTACCCATTGATACTCAGAGCTGAAGGAGGGTGGAGATGTCTTACCCATTGATACTCAGAGCTGAAGGAGGGAGGGTGGAGATGTATTACCCATTGATACTCAGAGCTGAGGGAGGGTGGAGATGTCTTACCCATTGATACTCAGAGCTGAGGGAGGGAGGGAGGGGATGTCTTACCCATTGATACTCAGAGCTGAAGGAGGGTGGAGATGTATTACCCATTGATACTCAGAGCTGAAGGAGGGTGGAGATGTATTACCCATTGATACTCAGAGCTGAAGGAGGGAGGGTGGAGATGTATTACCCATTGATACTCAGAGCTGAAGGAGGGTGGGGATGTCTTACCCATTGATACTCAGAGCTGAAGGAGGGAGGGTGGAGATGTATTACCCATTGATACTCAGAGCTGAGGGAGGGTGGAGATGTCTTACCCATTGATACTCAGAGCTGAGGGAGGGAGGGATGTCTTACCCATTGATACTCAGAGCTGAGGGAGGGTGGGGATGTATTACCCATTGATACTCAGAGCTGAAGGAGGAGGGTGGAGATGTATTACCCATTGATACTCAGAGCTGAAGGAGGGAGGGTGGAGATGTATTACCCATTGATACTCAGAGCTGAAGGAGGGTGGGGATGTCTTACCCATTGATACTCAGAGCTGAGGGAGGGTGGGGATGTCTTACCCATTGATACTCAGAGCTGAGGGAGGGTGGAGATGTCTTACCCATTGATACTCAGAGCTGAAGGAGGGAGGGGATGTCTTACCCATTGATACTCAGAGCTGAGGGAGGGTGGAGATGTATTACCCATTGATACTCAGAGCTGAAGGAGGGAGGGTGGAGATGTATTACCCATTGATACTCAGAGCTGAAGGAGGGAGGGTGGAGATGTATTACCCATTGATACTCAGAGCTGAAGGAGGGTGGGGATGTCTTACCCATTGATACTCAGAGCTGAGGGAGGGTGGGGATGTCTTACCCATTGATACTCAGAGCTGAGGGAGGGTGGGGATGTCTTACCCATTGATACTCAGAGCTGAAGGAGGGAGGGTGGAGATGTATTACCCATTGATACTCAGAGCTGAAGGAGGGAGGGTGGAGATGTATTACCCATTGATACTCAGAGCTGAAGGAGGGTGGAGATGTCTTACCCATGATGCTCAGCTCTCACAATTTGCATTCAATTGCTCTAAACAGAGGTGGGTGTGTTATTGAAGTAATTAAAACAAACCCTGCAATGACTTTTCACATATACTGCACAGAACAAAGATTAAGAGACATGACAGCTTTCATAGATCTGCACAGCAGTGAAGTGGTTTGGGATCCATGGTTGTGTAACCCTGTAGTGAATGGGAGTCTGTGTGATGATAGGGAAACAGTCCTATAGTGTGTGTGCGTGTCGGTGTGTGTGCTCTCTCACTCGTGAGTCTGTGTCTGTGTGATGATAGGGAGACAGTCCTGTAGTGTGTGTGCGTGTCGGTGTGTGTGCTCTCTCACTCGTGAGTCTGTGTCTGTGTGATGATAGGGAAACAGTCCTATAGAGTGTGTGCGTGTCGGTGTGTGTGCTCTCTCACTCGTGAGTCTGTGTCTGTGTGATGATAGGGAGACAGTCCTGTAGTGTGTGTGCGTGTCGGTGTGTGTGCTCTCTCACTCGTGTGTCCATGTCTGTGTAATGATAGGGAGACAGTCCTGTAGTGTGTGTGTGTGTCGGTGTGTGTGCTCTCTCACTCGTGAGTCTGTGTCTGTGTGATGATAGGGAGACAGTCCTGTAGTGTGTGTGCGTGTCGGTGTGTGTGCTCTCTCACTCGTGTGTCCGTGTCTGTGTAATGATAGGGAGACAGTCCTGTAGTGTGTGTGTGTGTCGGTGTGTGTGCTCTCTCACTCGTGTGTCCGTGTCTGTGTAATGATAGGGAGACAGTCCTGTAGTGTGTGTGCGTGTCGGTGTGTGTGCTCTCTCACTCGTGTGTCCGTGTCTGTGTAATGATAGGGAGACAGTCCTGTAGTGTGTGTGTGTGTCGGTGTGTGTGCTCTCTCACTCGTGAGTCTGTGTCTGTGTGATGATAGGGAGACAGTCCTGTAGTGTGTGTGCGTGTCGGTGTGTGTGCTCTCTCACTCGTGAGTCTGTGTCTGTGTAATGATAGGGAGACAGTCCTGTAGTGTGTGTGCGTGTCGGTGTGTGTGCTCTCTCACTCGTGAGTCTGTGTCTGTGTAATGATAGGGAGACAGTCCTGTAGTGTGTGTGCGTGTCGGTGTGTGTGCTCTCTCACTCGTGAGTCTGTGTCTGTGTGATGATAGGGAGACAGTCCTGTAGTGTGTGTGCGTGTCGGTGTGTGTGCTCTCTCACTCTTGAGTCTGTGTCTGTGTAATGATAGGGAGACAGTCCTGTAGTGTGTGTGCGTGTCGGTGTCTGTGCTCTCTCACTCACGTGTCCGTTGTCATCCAGCAGGTTGTTGGTGAGTTTGAGCTTATCGAAGGAGACAATCTGCTTCATCCACTGAGCACCTTTCGCAGGAGAGTCAGGGTGGAAGTGCACTCGGCCCGGGGCAGCAGGGTCAGCCTTGCCAGCAATCAGCCAGGAGGAGCTGTGGAACGCATACCTGAGAGAGAGAGAAGGGGAGTACTGAGTCTCACCTGTATCTCTCACCTCTACAGTACCTCTCACCTGTAGAGTTTCTCACCTGTATCTCTCACCTTTACAGTACCTCTCACCTGCAGTTTCTCACCTGTATCTCTCACCTTCTCAGTACCTCTCACCTGCAGAGTTTCTCACCTGTATCTCTCACCTTTACAGTACCTCTCACCTGTAGAGTTTCTCACCTGTATCTCTCACCTTCACAGTACCTCTCACCTGCAGAGTTTCTCACCTGTATCTCTCACCTTCACAGTACCTCTCACCTGCAGAGTTTCTCACCTGTATCTCTCACCTTCACAGTACCTCTCACCTGCAGAGTTTCTCACCTGTATCTCTCACCTTCACAGTACCTCTCACCTGTAGAGTTTCTCACCTGTATCTCTCACCTTCACAGTACCTCTCACCTGCAGAGTTTCTCACCTGTATCTCTCACCTTCACAGTACCTCTCACCTGCAGAGTTTCTCACCTGTATCTCTCACCTTTACAGTACCTCTCACCTGTAGAGTTTCTCACCTGTATCTCTCACCTTCACAGTACCTCTCACCTGTAGAGTTTCTCACCTGTATCTCTCACCTTCACAGTACCTCTCACCTGCAGAGTTTCTCACCTGTATCTCTCACCTTTACAGTACCTCTCACCTGCAGTTTCTCACCTGTATCTCTCACCTTCTCAGTACCTCTCACCTGCAGAGTTTCTCACCTGTATCTCTCACCTTTACAGTACCTCTCACCTGTAGAGTTTCTCACCTGTATCTCTCACCTTCACAGTACCTCTCACCTGTAGAGTTTCTCACCTGTATCTCTCACCTCACAGTACCTCTCACCTGCAGAGTTTCTCACCTGTATCTCTCACCTTCACAGTACCTCTCACCTGCAGAGTTTCTCACCTGTATCTCTCACCTTCACAGTACCTCTCACCTGTAGAGTTTCTCACCTGTATCTCTCACCTTCACAGTACCTCTCACCTGCAGAGTTTCTCACCTGTATCTCTCACCTTCACAGTACCTCTCACCTGTAGAGTTTCTCACCTGTATCTCTCACCTTCACAGTACCTCTCACCTGTAGAGTTTCTCACCTGTATCTCTCACCTCACAGTACCTCTCACCTGCAGAGTTTCTCACCTGTATCTCTCACCTTTACAGTACCTCTCACCTGCAGAGTTTCTCACCTGTATCTCTCACCTTCACAGTACCTCTCACCTGTAGAGTTTCTCACCTGTATCTTTTGTCATCGAGGGGGCTGAAGTCCATCAGCAGCACGTAGTCGGACGCTGGGTCCATCCCGAGAATCTTCACTTGGTATGTTGGGAACATGCGCCTGCAGCTCACAAACAAAACCAAACTTAAGTGCTGTAGAGTCCCACAATCACGTTCAGCTTTGCACTAAAATATAATTCCCTGGTGCCACTGCATCCATTTCCAGAATTTAGGTTATTGTGAGTCCCCGAGACTATTGTGACCCTGGGGAGCGTGCCCTCACCTGCCTGCCTTGTCTCTGTGACCCTGGGGAGCGTGCCCTCACCTGCCTGCCTTGTCTCTGTGACCCCGGGGAGCATGCCCTCACCTGCCTGCCTTGTCTCTGTGACCCTGGGGAGCGTGCCCTCACCTGCCTGCCTTGTCTCTGTGACCCTGGGCAGCGTGCCCTCACCTGCCTGCCTTGTCTCTGTGACCCTGGGCAGCGTGCCCTCACCTGCCTGCCTTGTCTCTGTGACCCCGGGGAGCGTGCCCTCACCTGCCTGCCTTGTCTCTGTGACCCTGGGCAGCGTGCCCTCACCTGCCTGCCTTGTCTCTGTGACCCTGGGCAGCATGACCTCACCTGCCTGCCTTGGTGACAATCATCTCAGTGCCCAGATGGTTGAACTTGTCCCAGAGCCCCTTCATCTCGAGCTGCACCCCAATACTGGCCACCTTGAGGCTCTTCTGCACGCCTCCCCCTGCCGACGCCACCCCCTGCGGCAGGGAGGCCCTGAGGGGCGGGTGACCATGCGTCTCACGAAGGGCACAGGAGTCCGGGTAGAGATCAGTATAGTGGGGTGGATTGGGAGGGTGCAGAGGGGAGTAGCAAGACACGTCTAAAGCAAGAGAAAGAGAGTCGTTCATCTATAATCACGCAACAAAAAAGAGAACCTGGAATGACATCAAAAACACAAGGACTTAACCACGGTAAAGAGCTCATAATCAAAAATGTGAAGGAAAAACTGCATTGTGAGAAGCTAAAACCTTCCAGCAACACGCGGCTAGTATTACTGGAAATAAAGCTGACCCTGACAGAGAGGACCCTATAAAACTGTAACAAACCAAACCGCTTGTAAAGGTAACTCACTTACAAATCAAAATACAGCATTGGGGAGGTTGTAGTTTAGTTTTGTTATGACCTAGTCATTTATCACCCTCTATAATTCCTTTAACTGACAGAGGCAACGGCTTCCCTTGTGGAAAGGGGTCATCCTTACTGTAGGGCTGCCAAAAAAGTGACTTCATGTTCGTCCCAGATAACATGCAGACAGATATTTAATAAGAAAACAGCTATTCATTCACAACCCTATGTACACCACACTTCTAAATGTACAATTGAGAAGATACCAGTTTGAACCCAGGTTTCTGTTTCTCTTTGTTGCTATCTTATTTCTATTAACTTGATGCCATGATAAATCCATTTGCCAGAGGAAAAAAAATATATAATATGTTTATTTGTTCCATTTAGTCTAGATATAAAAAAATAACATATGCATATAAATTGTTGCAAATATTTAAAAAAAAATCAAATGTGTAACTTGTTCAGACAATTTGCGTGCCTTTTAAAATAAATGAAATAGAAAGACCGATTTAAAAACAAGACGTTCTGGATAGTAAAATGCCTTGATTGTATTAGTATTATTTTTTATATGCTGGTATTTTAATGAATTTAAATAAAATACTTGTTGAACTTTGTGACGAAGCAATTTGAGTCATTTAATAAACCAAAGCATTGTTACCTAGATACTGTAGACTGTAATTATTATTATTATTATTATTATTATTATTATTATTATTATTATTATTATTATTATTATTATTATTATTATTATTATTATTATTCCTTACCTCCCAATTCCGTGTGAACTGAGCAGGGCTGCATTGCTCTAAGAAAAATAAAATAATCTTCTTCTTCTTCTTCTTCTTCTTCTTCTTCTTCTTCTTCTTCTTCTTCTTCAGTAATTCAAACCTTTAGAATACTTCCATGCATGAAAATCACTTGGTAGATTTGTGTGTAAATTTCTCTGCACAATATGAATACAAACAGTTTCAATAATAATAATAATAATAATAATAATAATAATAATAATAATCTCTTTGAGTGTTGCCCAGGCTTGAGTACAGCCAGTGGTCGTAAGGTTTATTTAAAGAAATGTTTTTCTCAATATGATCCAAATAGTGTGTAGTCTATATAGTATTGGACCATGAGCGATATTGAAGAAAGGTCTAGGTGCAGTTTGTATTGTAGGTGTGTGTCTGTGTTTCTTGGTGTCTGTAGTTCTAGGTTCAGTTTGTATTGTAGATGTTTCTCGTTGTGTCTGATCCTGCAGGTTCAGTTTGTATTGTAGATGTTTCTCATTGTGTCTGATCCTGCAGTTTCAGTTTGTATTGTAGATGTTTCTCGTTGTGTCTGATCCTGCAGGTTCAGTTTGTATTGTAGATGTTTCTCGTTGTGTCTGATCCTGCAGGTTCAGTTTGTATTGTAGATGTTTCTCGTTGTGTCTGATCCTGCAGGTTCAGTTTGTATTGTAGATGTTTCTCGTTGTGTCTGATCCTGCAGGTTCAGTTTGTATTGTAGATGTTTCTCGTTGTATCTGATCCTGCAGGTTCAGTTTGTATTGTAGATGTTTCTCGTTGTGTCTGATCCTGCAGGTTCAGTTTGTATTGTAGATGTTTGTCAGTGTTTGCTGCTTGCTGTTGGTGTCCTCGCCCCTGTGTCTTGTACTGTTCGGCTCTCTCAGGGTGTTCGACTCCAATGTTCGCTGCTGTTCTCTGGAAGAGGGATCCGTCTGTCTCTGCCAGGCTATCAGCAACTCATCCCTCCAGCAGGTGAAGGTCCCAGCTGGCCCCTCTTTAAAAGGGAAACATGGAGTCCCCTTGGGAGCCATCCCTCTCAGCACCTCTCTGGATAGCTGGAGTTCTGCATCTCTGTCTGTCTGTCTGTCTGTCTGTCTGTCTGCTGATAATTAAACACTGGCTAGCAGGAGGAGGAATCAGTCTCAGCTCCAATATTATACAGTAATTACTGGACATGTACAACTGAACTGATATGACATGAATATACCTAACTAACCCAGTCTATGGCTAGCTGGATGGATGAATGGATGGATGATTATGATAGAAGTATATTGATTCAAGGTAATGCAATATAAGGTAAGGGTGAGATGTAACCTTTGCTGCACACTGTATAATAATGTAATAACAAGCCTAGTTCAGTTTAGTCATGCCTACACAAAGGCTTAATGTGGTTCAGCAAACCCTAATAAAGCACCATGTGAAAGCATGATCGAGACGGGGGCTCACAAGGGAGGCTCCTCTAGTGCTTCTGAACTCCCCTCACGCTTACAATTAATACAAGAGGGACAGACAAGATCTGCGTTGTGAACTTAACTGCATGTCACGAATGTAAGTGATGGCAGAGGGGTGTAGCCGAGACTCACAGAATGATTGAGGAGCAAATGAGGCAATAACCTCCCCAGCGGGGGCGGGGGACAGCGGGGGGCAGGAGGGGGGGGCACAGAGCTTTCATTACCAAGTGCTTTCTTGCATTGCATCACACAGTTCTATTGCTTTTCAATTGGACGGGATGCTGCAGTGTATGTTTGTAAAGAGAGCCAACAAGCTAAAGAACAAAACCTGAGAAGCTGAAAGGCTGGAGACGTGTCCATACTCCAGTCAAACCCAAACCTAAATAAATAACTACATGACTTACTGATGGGGGGGAAAATGCAATAAAGAACTTCAAGTAAGCTGTGACAGAGGACATTCAGCTCCAAACTTTAATCTTATGAAACGACTTCATGTGAGGCAAACAGTTTAATTAGCATGTCTACAAGTCACTCCCAACACATTACATAATCACATCTACCCTAATTATTCCACAGCAACCCCACCGGCATTAATCTTTAACCCACCCCACCACAAGCATCATGCGAACGTGGGGGGCGAGGTGTGAGTAGTGAGGTGTGGGTCTCTGGAGTAGGAAATGGTGAAGTGATGACTGGAATGGCCTGCAGGGTAACTCTGCAGCATCATCCATCTCCCAGTCTGTACTAATTACACAAGCAAACAGATTCCCGATGTACAATAGAGCCCTGCTGACAGGCAGCCTGACTGCACACATTAATCACACCCTCATTGACAGACATTATATTAGCCTTTTTATTACCTGTAGCCAGCAATCAAATCCCTAATACTGTCTCACTCTGTAACCACCACACCTATCTGTACTGAGCTCCCAAACTCTCCTTCAATCTGTTCTCCTCTATAATATATCCTAAAAGAGCCCTAAACAATCCCTTTATCTATACTCCCAACTCTCCCTCAATCTGTACCCTTCTATACTGTAACAGAGCCCCCGACTCTCCCTCAATCTGTACCCCTCTATACTGTAACAGAGCCCCTTACTCCCCACAATCTGTACCTCTATACTGTAACAGAGCCCCGGCTCTCCCTCAATCTGTACCCCTCTATACTGTAACAGAGCCCCGACTCCCCTCAATCTGTACCCTCTATACTGTAACAGAGCCCCGACTCTCCCTCAATCTGTACCCCTCTATACTGTAACAGAGCCCCTGACTCTCCCTCAATCTGTACCCTCTATACTGTAACAGAACCCCGGCTCTCCTCAATCTGTACCCTCTATACTGTAACAGAGCCCCGACTCCCTCAATCTGTACCCCTCTATACTGTAACAGAGCCCCGACTCTCCCTCAATCTGTACCCCTCTATACTGTAACAGAGCTCCCGACTCTCCCTCAATCTGTACCCCTCTATACTGTAACAGAGCCCCGACTCTCCCTCAATCTGTACCCCTCTATACTGTAACAGAGCCCCGACTCTCCCTCAATCTGTACCCCTCTATACTGTAACAGAGCCCCGACTCCCCTCAATCTGTACCCCTCTATACTGTAACAGAGCTCCCGACTCTCCCTCAATCTGTACCCTCTATACTGTAACAGAGCCCCCGACTCCCCCTCAATCTGTACCCCTCTATACTGTAACAAAGCCCCCGGCTCTCCCTCAATCTGTACCCGTCTATACTGTAACAGAGCCCCTGACTCTCCCTCATCAGTAGGCATATTAATTAAATATATCAAACCTGCGTTTAGGGGATTGATCAAAGAGACAATGCAAAAGAAGCACATCATTGAATTATGATCTCAAGCAGTGTGTGGTGCATGGAATGAGAAGACAATGGGCTGAGGGATCAAGACCTGTGCTTTCTCTACAACACAGGAGGGTCTGAAAATACCATTTCAACCAGAGGAAAATAATCTGAGGCGAAATAAAGGGCAGAACTTGTGTCCCAGTGTGTGTCTGTGTGTGTATGGGTGTGTCTGTGTTTGTATGTGTGTGTGTGTGTGTTTGTATGGGTGTGTCTGTGTTTGTATGTGTGTGTCTGTGTTTGTATGTGTGTGTCTGTATTTGTATGTGTGTCTGTGTTTGTATGTGTTTGTATGTGTGTGTCTGTGTTTATATGTGTGTCTCTTTGTGTGTTTTGGTTTCAATGTTTTTGTTGTGTGTGTGTGTGTGTGTGTGTGTGTGTGTGTGTGTGTGTGTGTGTGTGTCAGTATGTGAATAGATGGCGTCCGCTCTTCAAAGCTATGCTAAAGATTGAACAGCCAATCCAGAGTGACTGGGTGGATCTCTGTTTATGCAGGACTCCCTCCCAAGAACAGCATGTGGGGCCCTAACCCTAACCATAATCTTAACCCTAACCCTAATCTCTCACCTCCGCGTTCATCATTCCTAGGACAATGCATCTCTCACCTCTGTGTTCATCATTCCTAGGACAATGCATCTCTCACCTCTGCATTCATCATTCCTAGGACAATGCATCTCTCACCTCTGTGTTCATCATTCCTAGGACAATGCATCTCTCACCTCTGCGTTCATCATTCCTAGGACAATGCATCTCTCACCTCTGCGTTCATCATTCCTAGGACAATGCATCTCTCACCTCTGCATTCATCATTCCCAGGACAATGCATCTCTCACCTCTGTGTTCATCATTCCTAGGACAATGCATCTCTCACCTCTGCATTCATCATTCCTAGGACAATGCATCTCTCACCTCTGCATTCATCATTCCTAGGACAATGCATCTCTCACCTCTGTGTTCATCATTCCTAGGACAATGCATCTCTCACCTCTGCATTCATCATTCCTAGGACAATGCATCTCTCACCTCTGCGTTCATCATTCCTAGGACAATGCATCTCTCACCTCTGTGTTCATCATTCCTAGGACAATGCATCTCTCACCTCTGTGTTCATCATTCCTAGGACAATGCATCTCTCACCTCTGCATTCATCATTCCCAGGACAATGCATCTCTCACCTCTGTGTTCATCATTCCTAGGACAATGCATCTCTCACCTCTGTGTTCATCATTCCTAGGACAATGCATCTCTCACCTCTGCATTCATCATTCCTAGGACAATGCATCTCTCACCTCTGCATTCATCATTCCTAGGACAATGCATCTCTCACCTCCGTGTTCATCATTCCTAGGACAATGCATCTCTCACCTCTGCATTCATCATTCCTAGGACAATGCATCTCTCACCTCTGCATTCATCATTCCTAGGACAATGCATCTCTCACCTCCGTGTTCATCATTCCTAGGACAATGCATCTCTCACCTCTGCGTTCATCATTCCTAGGACAATGCATCTCTCACCTCTGCGTTCATCATTCCTAGGACAATGCATCTCTCACCTCCGTGTTCATCATTCCTAGGACAATGCATCTCTCACCTCTGCATTCATCATTCCCAGGACAATGCATCTCTCACCTCTGTGTTCATCATTCCTAGGACAATGCATCTCTCACCTCCGTGTTCATCATTCCCAGGACAATGCATCTCTCACCTCCGAGTTCATCATTCCTAGGGCACCTTTGCTTTTGTGAGAAGGCTGACTAATATTTGAAGAGTAACAAAATATCTTGCCAGGATATTTAGTGAGCAAGTGGTCCGAGTGCCCCACCCCAAGCACTTCAAACAAGCAGGGGCACTGCATTGATACTATGAGTACAGAATATGACACTGACAAACCGTTCAGCTGAGTCTACAATGCTGGAGTTACTGTGTATGTCAACAGACCAGCTGGTTGACTAAATCCCTGTTTGAAGATTGCTACTGAAGCCCCTTCCTTGTGATGAACAGGAGAGCCAAAGTAACACCAACAAGCACCAGGAAAAGAGCAAATCTTTGCAGTTGTTGCCCCAGTGCATTTCACTGGTAATATGAACTGCAATGAACAGTACAGGTAAGGGCTATGGCAGGCGAATGCCCTCCTGCCCCTCAGACGGCCGTGTTTCATACCCGCCCGCCCCCCTGTATGCTATGGGGGAGGCTGGCCTTGTGGAATGAGCCCTGAGCTGAGCAGATCCTGGTTTTTGCAGGGTTGTGTTCAAGGCTCAGTTGGCAGGATCGTCTTTGCCCTCACAATGTGCTGAACACGCCCATATTTAACTCAGCTGTTTAATTCCCTTATTTCAGCGCGATGTACCCCTTTCTGCGGTTATCAAACATGGTGCAAGTATGTTTAGGGGATTACTGAGTATCAAATCCTAAACACATTGATGCAATTCCCCTTGTTCTCCTGCTACTGCGTCTTGTGAGTGAGTCATCTAAAAACAAAGCCACTTTCTATGATACAGAGCTTTAGTTGTGCAACACGCTTCTATAGTGTAGCCTTGTTGGGCAATTGTCACTATCTCAGAGTTTATTAGTTTATTTATTTAGCAGATACCTTTATCCAAGGCGACTTACAGAGACTAGGGTGTGTGAACTATGCATCCGCTGCAGAGTCACTTACAACTACGTCTCACCCGAAAGACGGAGCACAAGGAGGTTAAGTGACTTGCTCAGGGTCACACAATGAGTCAGTGGCTGAGGTGGGATTTGAACCGGGGACCTCCTGGTTACAAGCCCTTTGCTTTAACCACTGAACCACACAGCCTCCTTAAGTTTGTACACATTCCCTTGAAACTGCACCCCTTCTGTCGGGAGGTTTCAGCTAAAGTACCCTTTACAATTTTCGCTCACTGAATTGTTCCACAGTTGCAATGAAAGGCAGAATAATCTGATTAACCATTTCTTTTTTTCCCCGTTTATTTAATATATACTTTTCACAACAGTCTGGGACTGACAAACTGCTGACTTAAGCCAGAATAGTAAGCTTCATTCTTAAAAATAACATGTCTCTGGATGCACAGAATTAAAAGACAGTATTGCGGAATCTCTTTGGAAACACTTGTATGCGCTCTCTATTGTGAAAAGTCATTATAAATAATACAAAATAGTCTAAATGTTTATCACGTTACCATTTACTTCACATCTCAGCAGAATTCTGTGTGCCGTTTAAAATGTTTACAAAAACATTAACCTCAAGATAAAACTATAATAACTACATTTTTTATTAAAGCCAGCGTACAAATTATCCAAAGGGACTCTGTGTAACTTTCTGTCGCTTTGCACTTTTTGTTTTTGCAAGTAAGAAATGTATCCATTTCAAACACCGAAAACAAATTCAAGCAGCCGCTATTGCTGTTAATAAAATGCAGCCGCGGTAATAAATAAAACAAAACCCGTCAAAGTATGAGGATTGTAATTATTATTTATGTTTACCGGAGCCTTTATACTTGTAAACAATGCAGAAGCATTGTGCTTCACTGATACGACAAGCTGAAAACAGCAAAGATCACACGCAGCACAGCTTCACCCACCAATAATATATATAAACCAGAATGCAATGCGCGCGGGTGGAAAGTGCGGACGTGATAGATTCTGTGCTTTTTCCTGTTCACTTTGAGCAGCTAAACAAAAATCAAACATCTATGCACAGTGGTTTAGAGATCATATATAATACTGTTTAAAAAATCAATTCAAGATCGTTATTTTCTCTTACTTTCATTTTTATTTGTGCATTTCTGAGTCGTCCTGTGTACCCCCTATGACTCTTAGAAGTAGCCCCAGGGGTACGCGTGCCCCCGGTTGAAAACCTCGGCCCTAAAGCTTTAGCTACAAGCACACAGGCTGCCCTTTCCTTTCTGAAAGCAGTGTGCTATGATGGTTTGGAGTTACACAGCACTAGCTTTGAGAATCGAGCCCTCTGTCCAGTATGTAATGGGGATGACAGTCTGGCCCTTGGCAGGTATTCACACTAATGATCGTGTTCCTCATTATGAGTCATGGTCACAGTGTCAAGGCCCTCATAGTCATATTCACAGACCAACATCCACGCATGATTTTATTAGATACAGCTGATTTTTAATAATTGTACAGCATACATCATGAATAATAAAGCAATAGGGTGATGAAATTGTCAGGAGTATTACATGCAATTAAACAGACAAGCAGTGCGTTTGAGAAGACAAGGTGGTGACGACTGTGCTGAAGCGAGCTCAGTGCTCTTCAGAACATAAATATGCATTCATAACAACACAGCAAGGGCTACATTTACAGCGAGCCGGCATAGCGGGTGAGGGGATATAGAGAGTGAGCGTGTGGTACAGGAGACAGGGAGAGACAGCACTGTCCACCGGCTCAGGACGGGGGCTGGGTGTGTGTTACAAAGAGTAATACTGCAATCATATGTGTGTGTGTGTGTCAGCATCTCTGTGTGTGAGTGTGACTCAGAGTGTGTGTGTGTGTCAGCATCTCTGTGTGTGAGTGTGACTCAGAGTGTGTGTGTGTGTGTGTGTGTGTGTGTGTGTGTGTGTGTGTGAGTGTGACTCAGAGTGTGTGTGTGTGTGTGTGTCAGCATCTCTGTGTGTGAGTGTGACTCAGAGTGTGTGTGTGTGTGTGTGTCAGCATCTCTGTGTGTGAGTGTGACTCAGAGTGGGTGTGTGTGGCTGTCTAGGCTTTGACTTTTTGCAGCACGGTCTCCCAGAGGGACAGGAGTTTGGTGCTGAGCTCCGCGGTGTAGGGCTCCACCTTCTCGCGCAGGCCCTGGGTGAGGGGGGCGATACCCTGCTTGATCTCCTCCATGGCCTGGCTCAGTTTCCCACGGTACTCTTCTGTGTAGGGGGCTACATTCTTCTGGAAGTTCTCGAGTCGCAGGTTGACCTTCTCCTTCAGCTCCTTTGCCAGCGGGGCCAGGTGCACGCGCAGCTCCTCCACATTGGTCTTCACCTTCTCGCGCAGGACCTCGGCGTGGGGCTGCAGCTTCTCTCTCAGCTCCTGGGCGTTCTGCTTGGCTTTCTCCAGCTGCTCCACGGCCAGCGGGGCGAGCATGGCCTTGTACTCTTCCACGTGCTTCTGAATCTTCTCGCGCACCTCCTGGGAGTAGGGGGCCACCTTTGCTCTCACGTCCTCCAGGTCTGCCTTCAGCTGTGCGCGGAACTGCTCCGTTTGCTGCAGAATCTGGACGGTGATCTCGTCGGAGTAGGGGGCCAATTCCTTCGCCCCTTTCTGCACGTATTCACTGAGCTGTGCCAGGCTCTCAGAGACCCTTACGCTGAGGGACACACAATGCACAAACAGGTTAGATTTCAGGTCACTGTACTGCGTTATAGAGGCACAGGGGGCAGTGTTACTCCCTCGTGCTGCTCGCTAGAGGAACAGTTTTTTTGGTTTGCTCACCCATACTGCTTTCCCAGCTCGGTGTTCTCGACCTGGTCGATGGTGCTCTTGGCTAGTTCCCGCACCTGGCTGACGTAGGTCATCAGAGAGGCTCTCAAATCCTCAAGCTGGCTGGGGGGCTCGTCCGCCTGCCACAGGAACCGGGCATGACTGCCTGCGGGGAGCACACAGCGGGGGTTACTGGAGTATACTAGGAATGGGGCAACTGGGAAAGAGGCCTGTACAGGAACCGGGCATGACTGGGCATGGTATACCGGTGTACACTGGTGCACGAGAGAAGAGTGTTCTGGAAAGACTGACACAGATTTGTGATCAAGCCCCTTACCTGTGATGAACAGGAGAGCGAGAGTGACAGCTACAAGCTTCATGATGGTCTTGTGTCAGCACCTAGAACAGAGCAAATCAATCTCAGGCTTTGTACATCACTCAGGGAAACATGAGCTCTAATGTACTATACAGGTAAAAGCCTGCAAGATGAATACCAGCAGAAATTAGAGAAATATCTTAATTGGACAATTCCAGTGAGAAACACAAACGTCGTGCTGACCAGCAACCAGCTTCATGTCAATTGAGTCTGAGCTAATTGCAGTGCACTCTGTAGTGTAAAACAGGTCAGACTGACAGTAAAATATCTAACTTTATACATCTGTGTATTGATCAAATATCTTCAACATCCTTGTACCAAGTCGAGTATTAAGAGGTCTTTCATGTAAAAAACAATGTTCTGATAGTCAGGATTACTGCTAATCAAGGGCTATGAAACCAGCCAGGTGAATTGAATTAGTCCTTTCAAGTTAGATCCATTGAAGACAAGAATGATGTAAAAACACTTCAGCACGCAAAGAAAGCTTCTTAAACAGGAGTCTTTTCTTTCTACTGGTCAGTGGGATGTTTCCCAGTCCGCCTTGCTCCACGTGTTCAGATCAGCTAAAGCAATGAGCCGGATCTTCTGATTTGTTCGCTGCAATTGGAACGCATGCAGTTCAAGTTATTGTGCTTGAAGTGGACTAACCCACAGGTACCCTGCACCTGCCCATCACTGATCTGCAATCACAACAAACCCACAGGTACCCTGCACCTGCCCGTCACTGATCTGCAATCACAACAAACCCACAGGTACCCTGCACCTGCCCATCACTGATCTGCAATCACAACAAACCCACAGGTACCCTGCACCTGCCCGTCACTGATCTGCAATCACAACAAACCCACAGGTACCCTGCACCTGCCCGTCACTGATCTGCAATCACAACAAACCCACAGGTACCCTGCACCTGCCCGTCACTGATCTGCAATGAAAACAAACCCACAGGTACCCTGCACCTGCCCATCACTGATCTGCAATGAAAACAAACCCACAGGTACCCTGCACCTGCCCATCACTGATCTGCAATGAAAACAAACCCACAGGTACCCTGCACCTGCCCATCACTGATCTGCAATGAAAACAAACCCACGCCACTGAACACAAGCTCCTGTGATCAGATGCTTATAAAACTACCAGGAAGACCAGAGCCCTGAATATCCTTGTGAAAGCCAGACCCAGAATCAGAGTAGCATTCATTGCATTTGTGTAAAGTGAAAATAATCCTGAAAGCTTTCTCGCTCCAGCCCGACATAGTAATCTATTTATTTATTTGTTTTATTTAGCAGACCCCTTCATCCAAGGCAACTTACAGAGACTAGGGTGTGTGAACTATGCATCAGCTGCAGAGTCACTTACAACTACATCTCACCCGAAAGACGGAGCACAAGGAGGTTAAGTGACTTGCTCAGGGTCACACAATGAGTCAGTGGCTGAGGTGGGATTTGAACCAGGGACCTCCTGGTTACAAGCCCTTTTCTTTAACCACTGGACCACACAGCCTCCTATTCTATAATCTAAACACTGTCAATCACTCTGAAATCACCCAGCATAGCATTAACATCTTCCAAGCTTCCCACTGCAGTTTCTTCTCCTGCCTGCCTCGCTGGTACAAGACTGCAGTGTCTGTAAGGCTGTTGCCAGTTTCTTACAGCTTCAAGTTAGCAGTAGTTTCTTACAACATCAGGCTACCCTAGCAAGTCTTCTCACATGGAAAAACGTAGAGGCTGTCTTACCTTTCCGGTTCTGCAGGGGAATGTCTTGCTGAGCCCTCAGACCGCGGTGTTTTATAGCTGCTGTCTGGTGGAATTAGCCCTGTGCTGAGCACTGGCTGGTTATTTGGAAGCTCGTGTCCAAGGGTCACAGCTCCAGCACTGTTTGGTAATTAGTGCTTGTGTAAACAGAATGCTCAAGATGCGCCCACACTCACCCTGCGCAGGAACACGCTGTGCTGGGCAGAGACAGGGGCAGGTCAGCAAGGGCAGAGTGCAGCCCAGTCACTGGGTTCCCTCTGCTTCACACAAATCTATTGATATTTACAAAGCACGGCTCATTTTTAATCCAATCAAACTCCAAAAGGTTCTGCTGTGCGGCTTGGACATTTGACTCCCCAGTACGTCAATTCAAGATGCAGAAGCAGCAGAAAACGCACTGGACAATAAGTGGTGACCAACAACAATAAAGTATTATAGCGTTACTACAACTGGCAGCCTGCTCTCCACCATTGAACTCTGCAATACAGTGGAATTATTAGACAGCGGCTTCATTAATATTTGTTTTTCAAAGGCAATGCATAATCAATGCAATGAAATTATTGATGAACCCATTCTTGTCCCATGCTTGTGGTAAGCATTGATTAAGGGTCCATGCAGTTGTCTTTCTAGTACCTTTTGTGGTAAATTCAACTGTCTGAATTCTCTTTTTAAAGCATAAATATTTTAATATGTGGATCATGAAACCTTCAGAAGCTAAACTTTCCTGGAAAACGTTTCATTGGAATTTGCGGGTCAATAAAGGTTTTTAAACCTTGAAGAGTAGATATGAGAACCTTTGTCCGGTCGTAAGCACCTCCCCCAGCTGATTACCAGCAGGAAGCTCATAGTGATCGTGTCATCTGGACTGGGGGCAGTGAGAAGCTCCGAGAGCAGGGTGTGTGTGTGTGTGAGAGAGAGAGAGAGAGAGAGAGTCGGGTGTGTGTGTGTGTGTGTGTGTGTGTGTGTGTGAGAGAGAGCTGGGTGATTGTGTGTGTGTGTGTGTGTGTGAGAGAGAGAGAGGGGGGTGATTGTGTGTGTGTGTGTGTGTGTGTGTGTGTGTGTGTGTGTGTGTGTGTGTGTGTGTGTGTGTGTGTGTGTGTGTGTGTGTGTGTGTGTGTGTGTGTGAGAGAGCTGGGTGGTTGTGTGTGTGTGTGTGTGTGTGTGTGTGTGTGTGTGTGTGTGTGTGTGTGTGTGTGTGAGAGCTGGGTGATTGTGTGTGTGTGTGTGTGTGTGTGTGTGTGTGTGTGTGTGGGGGGGTGGGGGGGGGGGGTGTGTGTGTGTGTGTGTGTGTGAGTGTGGGGGGGGTGTGTGTGTGTGTGTGTGTGTGTGTGTGTGTGTGTGTGTGTGTGTGTGTGTGTGTGTGTGTGTGTGTGTGTGTGTGTGAGCTGGGTGATTGTGTGTGTGTGTGTGTGTGTGTGTGTGTGTGTGTGTGTGTGTGTGTGTGTGTGTGTGTGTGTGTGTGTGTGATGTGTGTGTGTGTGTGTGTGTGTGTGTGTGTGTGTGTGTGTGTGTGTGTGTGTGTGTGTGTGTGTGTGTGTGTGTGTGTGTGTGTGTGTGTGTGTGTGTGTGTGTGTGTGTGTGTGTGTGTGTGTGTGTGTGTGTGTGTGTGTGTGTGTGTGTGTGTGTGTGTGTGTGTGTGTGTGTGTGTGTGTGTGTGTGTGTGTGTGTGTGTGATGTGTGTGTGTGTGTGTGTGTGTGTGTGTGTGTGTGTGTGTGTGTGTGTGTGTGTGTGTGTGTGTGTGTGTGTGTGTGTGTGTGTGTGTGTGTGTGTGTGTGTGTGTGTGTGTGTGTGTGTGTGTGTGTGTGTGTGTGTGTGTGTGTGTGTGTGTGTGTGTGTGTGTGTGTGTGTGTGTGTGTGTGTGTGTGTGTGTGTGTGTGTGTGTGTGTGTGTGTGTGTGTGTGTGTGTGTGTGTGTGTGTGTGTGATGTGTGTGTGTGTGTGTGTGTGTGTGTGTGTGAGTGTGTGTGTGTGTGTGTGTGTGTGTGTGTGTGTGTGTGTGTGTGTGTGTGTGTGTGTGTGTGTGTGTGTGTGTGTGTGTGTGTGTGTGTGTGTGTGTGTGTGTGTGTGTGTGTGTGTGTGTGTGTGTGTGTGTGTGTGTGTGTGTGTGTGTGTGTGTGTGTGTGTGTGTGTGTGTGTGTGTGTGTGTGTGTGTGTGTGTGTGTGTGTGTGTGTGTGTGTGTGTGTGTGTGTGTGTGTGTGTGTGTGTGTGTGTGTGTGTGTGTGTGTGTGTGTGTGTGTGTGTGTGTGTGTGTGTGTGTGTGTGTGTGTGTGTGTGTGTGTGTGTGTGTGTGTGTGTGTGTGTGTGTGTGTGTGTGTGTGAGAGCTGGGTGATTGTGTGTGTGTGTGTGTGTGTGTGTGTGTGTGTGTGTGTGTGTGTGTGTGTGTGTGTGTGTGTGTGTGTGTGTGATGTGTGTGTGTGTGTGTGTGTGTGTGTGTGTGTGTGTGTGTGTGTGTGTGTGTGTGTGTGTGTGTGTGTGTGTGTGTGTGTGTGTGTGTGTGTGTGTGTGTGTGTGTGTGTGTGTGTGTGTGTGTGTGTGTGTGTGTGTGTGTGTGTGTGTGTGTGTGTGTGTGTGTGTGTGTGTGTGTGTGTGTGTGTGTGTGTGTGTGTGTGTGTGTGTGTGTGTGTGTGTGTGTGTGTGTGTGTGTGTGTGTGTGTGTGTGTGTGTGTGTGTGTGTGTGTGTGTGTGTGTGTGTGTGTGTGTGTGTGTGTGTGTGTGTGTGTGTGTGTGTGTGTGTGTGTGTGTGTGTGTGTGTGTGTGTGTGTGTGTGTGTGTGATGTGTGTGTGTGTGTGTGTGTGTGTGTGTGTGTGTGTGTGTGTGTGTGTGTGTGTGTGTGTGTGTGTGTGTGAGTGTGGGTGATGTGTGTGTGTGTGTGTGTGTGTGTGTGTGTGTGTGAGTGTGTGTGTGTGTGTGTGTGTGTGTGTGTGTGTGTGTGTGTGTGTGTGTGTGTGTGTGTGTGTGTGTGTGTGTGTGTGTGTGTGTGTGTGTGTGTGTGTGTGTGTGTGTGTGTGTGTGTGTGTGTGTGTGTGTGTGTGTGTGTGTGTGTGTGTGTGTGTGTGTGTGTGTGTGTGTGTGTGTGTGTGTGTGTGTGTGTGTGTGTGTGGTGTGTGTGTGTGTGTGTGTGTGTGTGTGTGTGTGTGTGTGTGTGTGTGTGTGTGTGTGTGTGTGTGTGTGTGTGTGTGTGTGTGTGTGTGTGTGTGTGTGTGTGTGTGTGTGTGTGTGTGTGTGTGTGTGTGTGTGTGTGTGTGTGTGTGTGTGTGTGTGTGTGTGTGTGTGTGTGTGTGTGTGTGTGTGTGTGTGTGTGTGTGTGTGTGTGTGTGTGTGTGTGTGTGTGAGCTGGGTGATGTGTGTGTGTGTGTGTGTGTGTGTGTGTGTGTGTGTGTGTGTGTGTGTGTGTGTGTGTGTGTGTGTGTGTGTGTGTGTGTGTGTGTGTGTGTGTGTGTGTGTGTGTGTGTGTGTGTGTGTGTGTGTGTGTGTGTGTGTGTGTGTGTGTGTGTGTGTGTGTGTGTGTGTGTGTGTGTGTGTGTGTGTGTGTGTGTGTGTGTGTGTGTGTGTGTGTGTGTGTGTGAGTGTGTGTGTGTGTGTGTGTGTGTGTGTGTGTGAGGTGTGTGTGTGTGTGTGTGTGTGTGTGTGTGTGTGTGTGTGTGTGTGTGTGTGTGTGTGTGTGTGTGTGTGTGTGTGTGTGTGTGTGTGTGTGTGTGTGTGTGTGTGTGTGTGTGTGTGTGTGTGTGTGTGTGTGTGTGTGTGAGAGCTGGGTGATTGTGTGTGTGTGTGTGTGTGTGTGTGTGTGTGTGTGTGTGGTGATGTGTGTGTGTGTGTGTGTGTGTGTGTGTGTGTGTGTGTGTGTGTGTGTGTGTGTGTGTGTGTGTGTGAGTGGTGTGTGTGATGTGTGTGTGTGTGTGTGTGTGTGAGCAGGCACGGCTGCCCCCTCCCAGGTCAGCCTTGACCAGTATCCGCTGTGGAAATTAACAACCTGACTTTATTGAATCCTTGTAATCATTGAACAATGCAAATATTGAAACTGCCAGCATGAGATAGGAGGAAACTGCCTCAGCCAGCATCCACACCGGAACAAGGTGTTTGTCTGGATCTCATCCCAAGTCAGGGCAGAGCTGACCCAACACAGTCCAGCAGGGCTTCCCAAACTGTGGGCCGCGGGAGCAATCGCATTCTGTGTAAGCTTTTCTATTCATAGTGAAAAGCAGCGCCAGCGGCAGCTGAAACTGCAGAAAAATAAAGCGAAGCAAGGCGATATTGACAGACTGTCAATCAAAGCTGAAATTCACAAATCCCAGCTCACAGATTGCCTGCCTGTAGGCGGGATGTCGAGCGAGGGCTCTGACAATAGGGCAGCGTGAAGGTCATGTGATCGCTCTGCTAGCAGATGTAGAAGTGTTCAGTATTAATAAACTTACAATATATCGAACCCGCTACCAATGAATATGTTTTGCAAAGTATAGAGAACACAACAGGCAGCTGCAGGAGTTTGAATGCGTTTGTACCGCGGGCTCAGTTTTGAGGAGCTGGAATGGGTTTACTCGTTTGTAGAAACGTTTTCATACGAACTTTTTTACTTGATAACATTCATTTAAACATTCAATGGATGCCTATGATGGATACGTTCAAACTCATAAATCTTACACGCGGTAACTGATTTATTAAAATGTTTGGATATGCTGCTATTTTACAGATTACTGGCTCATTCACAGTCGTCTTAAAAAAACCCCGCTAGAAGAGGTTTTGTTGGAAAATAATACATAAAAAATATTTTTCTATTTTTATATACTAAAATTAATGTGTTTTAAAAAAAATGTTTTCACTCAGTGCATATTCTATGTGATTTCCATCTTTCACAATATTTATTCAAATGAATAAAGGGCAGCTCAGATTATGTTTATTTATAATGTTACAGGTTTAAACATATCAAATGTTTTTAATTTGACGTTTTCTCAAGGAGTGCTAATAGTGGGCTGCAGTGTCGCATGCTGCTGAACAGAGGAGCCTTGGGTAAAAGAGATTGGAAACGCGTGCAGTACAATACAATGCAGCTCTTCAGTGATAATTCAATGTGTGTGTGTCAGTGTGTGTGTGTCAGTACTGCGGTTCCACAGGTGAGGGACTGTGTGTCAGTGTGTGTGTCAGTACTGCGGTTCCACAGGTGAGAGTGTCAGTACTGCAGTTCCACAGGTGAGGGACTGTGTGTCAGTGTGTGTGTGTCAGTACTGCGGTTCCACAGGTGAGGGTTGTGTGTCAGTGTGTGTGTCAGTACTGCGGTTCCACAGGTGAGGGTTGTGTGTCAGTGTGTGTGTGTCAGTACTGCGGTTCCACAGGTGAGGGTTGTGTGTGTCAGTGTGTGTGTCAGTACTGCGGTTCCACAGGTGAGGGTTGTGTGTCAGTGTGTGTGTCAGTACTGCGGTTCCACAGGTGAGGGGGTGTGTGTCAGTGTGTGTGTCAGTACTGCGGTTCCACAGGTGAGGTGTGTGTGTCAGTGTGTGTGTCAGTACTGCGGTTCCACAGGTGAGGGGCTGTGTGTCAGTGTGTGTGTCAGTACTGCGGTTCCACAGGTGAGGGTGTCAGTACTGCAGTTCCACAGGTGAGGGACTGTGTGTCAGTGTGTGTGTCAGTACTGCGGTTCCACAGGTGAGGGTTGTGTGTCAGTGTATGTGTCAGTACTGCGGTTCCACAGGTGAGGGTGTGTGTGTCAGTGTGTGTGTCAGTACTGCGGTTCCACAGGTGAGGGTTGTGTGTCAGTGTGTGTGTCAGTACTGCGGTTCCACAGGTGAGGGTGTGTGTGTCAGTCTGTGTGTCAGTACTGCGGTTCCACAGGTGAGGGTGTGTGTGTCAGTCTGTGTGTCAGTACTGCGGTTCCACAGGTGAGGGTTGTGTGTCAGTTTGTGTGTCAGTACTGCGGTTCCACAGGTGAGGGTGTGTGTGTCAGTGTGTGTGTCAGTACTGCGGTTCCACAGGTGAGGGATGTGTGTGTCAGTGTGTGTGTCAGTACTGCGGTTCCACAGGTGAAGGGGGTGTGTGTCAGTACTGCGGTTCCACAGGTGAGGGACTGTGTGTCAGTACTGCGGTTCCACAGGTGAGGGACTGTGTGTCAGTGTGTGTGTGTCAGTACTGCGGTTCCACAGGTGAGGGACTGTGTGTCATGTGTGTGTGTGTCAGTACTGTGGTTCCACAGGTGAGGGACTGTGTGTCAGTGTGTGTGTCAGTACTGCGGTTCCACAGGTGAGGGACTGTGTGTCAGTGTGTGTGTCAGTACTGCGGTTCCACAGGTGAGGGAGTGTGTGTCAGTACTGCGGTTCCACAGGTGAGGACTGTGTGTCAGTGTGTGTGTGTCAGTACTGCGGTTCCACAGGTGAGGGTGTGTGTGTCAGTACTGCGGTTCCACAGGTGAGGGACTGTGTGTCAGTGTGTGTGTGTCAGTACTGCGGTTCCACAGGTGAGGGACTGTGTGTGTCAGTACCTGCGGTTCCACAGGTGAGGACTGTGTGTCAGTGTGTGTGTGTGTGTCAGTACTCTGGTTCCACAGGTGAGGGACTGTGTTTCAGTGTGTGTGTCAGTACTGCGGTTCCACAGGTGAGGGACTGTGTGTCAGTGTGTGTCAGTACTGCGGTTCCACAGGTGAGGGACTGTGTGTCAGTGTGTGTGTGTCAGTACTGCGGTTCCACAGGTGAGGGACTGTGTGTCAGTGTGTGTGTGTCAGTACTGTGGTTCCACAGGTGAGGGACTGTGTGTCAGTGTGTGTGTGTCAGTACTGCGGTTCCACAGGTGAGGGTGTCAGTACTGCGGTTCCACAGGTGAGGGTGTGTGTGTCAGTACAGCGGTTCCACAGGTGAGGGTGTGTGTGTCAGTGTGTGTGTCAGTACAGCGGTTCCACAGGTGAGGGTGTGTGTGTGTCAGTACTGCGGTTCCACAGGTGAGGGGGTGTGTGTCAGTGTGTGTCAGTACTGCGGTTCCACAGGTGAGGGGGTGTGTGTCAGTGTGTGTCAGTACTGCGGTTCCACAGGTGAGGGTGTGTGTGTCAGTACAGCGGTTCCACAGGTGAGGGTGTGTGTGTCAGTGTGTGTGTCAGTACAGCGGTTCCACAGGTGAGGGTGTGTGTGTGTCAGTACTGCGGTTCCACAGGTGAGGGTTGTGTGTCAGTGTGTGTGTGTGTGTGTGTCGTCAGTGTGTGTGTGTGTGTGTGTGTCAGAGTGGAATGACCCTCACCCTAATCATCACTCAGGGATACAAGCAGTGACCAGTCACAGTGGAGAAGCTGAGGAGGTTGGAATTGCACTTTATTCATCATGATCCCACTTTCCAACTAAAAGACGACGTGAAATTGATCCAAACATCGGACTAGACAGCATTGGAAACGGTTTTGCTTTTTTTGTTGTTTTTCTTATTTATTTTTTTTAAATCCAACATAAATGAAAAAAGAATAAAAATAAAAATAAAATACTTCCAACATTTCAGAAAAAAAGAAAAAAAAACACAGAAGAAATCTAGCAAAGAATCTGAATATACATTGAACACAGACCGCGTGTGCTGAGCACTGAGATACAAAGCAAGGGCTGGAGCAGACGAGTGGAGGTGCACTGCGGGGGCTGCTGAACAAGGCTGTGGTTTAGTTTGCTGTTGTACTGTGTGACTCCCGTACAGCACTTACAGTGTGTGTGGGACTCTAACAAAGAATCCAGTCCAGGGAGGAGGGGGTATGTTCACTGAGTTTGCTGTCCAGCGCTCTCCTCTCTGTCAGGCTGGGGAGAGGGAAGGGGAGGGAAGGGGGTATGTTCACTGAGTTTGCTGTCCAGCGCTCTCCTCTCTGTCAGGCTGGGGAGAGGGAAGGGGAGGGGAGGGGGTATGTTCACTGAGTTTGCTGTCCAGCGCTCTCCTCTGTGTCTGGCTGGGGAGAGGGAGGGAGGGTATGTTCACTGAGTTTGCTGTCCAGCTCTCCTCTCTGTCAGGCTGGGGAGAGGGAGGGAGGGAGGGGTATGTTCACTGAGTTTGCTGTCCAGCGCTCTCCTCTCTATCAGGGAGGGAGGAGGGTATGTTCACTGAGTTTGCTGTCCAGCTCTCCTCTCTGTCAGGCTGGGGAGAGGGAGGGAGGAGGGGTATGTTCACTGAGTTTGCTGTCCAGCTCTCCTCTCTATCAGGGAGGGGGAGGGAGGGGTATGTTCACTGAGTTTGCTGTCCAGCTCTCCTCTGTGTCAGGCTGGGGAGAGGAAGGGGAGGGAGGGGTATGTTCACTGAGTTTGCTGTCCAGCTCTCCTCTCTGTCAGGCTGGGGAGAGGGAGGGGAGGAGAGGGGTATGTTCACTGAGTTTGCTGTCCAGCTCTCCTCTGTGTCTGGCTGGGGAGAGGGAGGGAGGGGGTATGTTCACTGAGTTTGCTGTCCAGCTCTCCTCTCTGTCAGGCTGGGGAGAGGGAGGGAGGAGAGGGGTATGTTCACTGAGTTTGCTGTCCAGCTCTCTCTCTATCAGGGAGGGGGAGGGAGGGGTATGTTCACTGAGTTTGCTGTCCAGCGCTCCTCTGTGTCTGGCTGGGGAGAGGGAGGGAGGGGTATGTTCACTGAGTTTGCTGTCCAGCTCTCCTCTCTGTCAGGCTGGGGAGAGGGAGGGAGGGAGGGGTATGTTCACTGAGTTTGCTGTCCAGCTCTCCTCTGTGTCTGGCTGGGGAGAGGGAGGGAGGGGGTATGTTCACTGAGTTTGCTGTCCAGCGCTCTCCTCTCTGTCAGGCTGGGGAGAGGGAGGGAGGGAGGGGTATGTTCACTGAGTTTGCTGTCCAGCTCTCCTCTCTCATCAGGGAGAGGGGAGGGAGGGGTATGTTCACTGAGTTTGCTGTCCAGCGCTTTCCTCTCTGTCAGGCTGGGGAGAGGGGAGGGGAGAGGATTATGGTCACTGAGTTTTATTGACTCCCAGAAGTCCTTCAGATCACAGAAGAGATCACACCAGTCTTTCATTGTGCAAATCCAGAAGACTCTCAAGACTGGCCTTTCAAAAGCATCAGTCTGTTCAGTTTAGAGTTTAAAGAGAAAAATAATTACAGCCTCCCCTTCAAACATCAAACAAAAAAACAGAAGCACATGTTTTTGGGATAATTACTGTATCATTAAAATAACAAAAGCAGAATATTAGGACTTTACAAATATAATGCACACTGTTTAAATGGAAAGGTAGAATGAACACATTGTTACTGGCACAAGGAAAACAACCAGGAGTCACAAATGATCAGTCATCAAAGAGGAAAATACTTTGAACAAAAGGTGCAGGTTACAATTCAAACAGAATCTACTTCTTAAAACACATACTTCCTTTTGAATAATAACATTTACAGAACAGAGTAATAATAACAATAATAATAATCAGAATCATAATTCCTACATAAACGAGAAAAGAAACAGTAGAAAAAAAAATAGGAAAGCCTTTTTTTGTTTTTTACATTTATAAAGTCTATAAGCAGGTTTTCTGAAAGGAAAAAAAAATGGCGTCAATGCAATTCCACTGGGGACAACAACAATGAAGGACAGAAAAAGCATATTGCACCACTGTTAGGCGATCAACTGGGAAATCTGGGCATCCCAGAGGGATCAAAAGAGGTCTGACTTTCAGGCCTCTGAAAAAAACAATTCTTGACATTTTAGAAATTGTGCCTGTCCTTTCAGGGATATGCAACGCGGACTGGCTGCCGTCCGGATATGAAGAACAATCGGGTTCCCTCAGCAAGAACAGCAGGAGAGTCCTGTGGAACTACCTGGAAACAGTTTTACGACTGCACAGAGGACTGCTGTGCCTCCTCACGACACACACAGCCTCCTCTGCGGGACAGCAGCGTGACTGTGCTCTGTGTGTCTGAGACTCCGCGTGTGCTGTGTGTGTGCGGCAGCAATCACGTGCATATGTATGAACTTTGGCATTTGACAGTACAGTCTGTGTAGGTGGAACATTGTGAGTGAGTGAGTTTGTAAGTCCGTGTGTGTGCGCGCTGGGGGGTAAGGGGTGTGAACAGCTTGGCCTGACTTGACTGAGGGCAGGTTATCCAACCACACCAATCAGGGTGGAGGACAGAATCGTCCACGCCCAATCAGGAGAGCCGATTTCCTGTCACGTGACGTCTGTGCATTCCTGGGTTTGGTCTGGATTCTTTCCCTTTTTAAATTTCAAAACCTTGATTCTCTCTCTCTCTCTCTCGCTCTTGTAATTTCCTGAATAGCTGATGCAGGCAGACATGGCAGTTAGAACACACTGTAGATTGACGTACAGACTGGAGCCATGAAATCCCACAAGAAAAGAAATACAATGGCTGTTTGGCGTGATGCTGCTAGATACTGTTGGCTGAAATGGACCTTTAGAAACTCAAGGCTAGAGACACCTGTGGGAGAGAAGAGAATGGGACTCATCACGCTGCTCTGCACAGCTACAGTGTGCACAGTCCAGTCCCATCAAACACTGCAGTCTTTCAGGTACAGCTACACATTCACCAGTATGTCACTGACTCACACTGTAAGAGGGGCAGCTTGTCCTTGACTCACATTTATTACTTCAAACTGCCATCGAGGAATCCCTAATGCTGGGGCGAAACTATACATACACACATGCACGCACGCACACGCACTCACTCACAAACACAAGGACACACACGCACAGACTCACGCGCGAACACACACACACACACACACACACACACACACGCACGCACGCTTGCGCACTCACACACACACGCACTCTCTCACGCACGCACGCACACACACTCACTCTCATACACACTCACTCTCACACACAACACACGCACTTTCACACACTCACGCACACACACACACTCACTCACACACAACACACGCACTCTCACACACACACACGCACTCTCTCACGCACGCACACGCACACTCACACACACTCTCACGCACGCACACACACTCACTCACACACACACGCACTGTCACGCACGCACACACACTCTCACACACACACTCACACACACACACATGCACTCACGCACACACACACACACTCTCACACACACACACATGCACTCACACACTCACGCACACACACTCACTCACACACACACACACACTCACACACACACACGCACTCTCACACACACTGCACTCACACACACACTCTCACACACACACACACTCACTCACTCACGCACGCACACTAACTCACACACACACACACTCACACACACTCACACACACACTCACTCACACACACGCACGCACACACTCACGCACACTCACTCTCACACATGCACTCACACACAACACACTCACGCACACGCACACTCACTCTCACACACACACACGCATGCACACACACTCACTCTCACAGACACACGCACACACACGCACTCTCACACACACTCACGCACGCACTCACAGTCACTCACACACAACACACACACTCACGCACTCTCACGCACTCTCACACACACTCACTCTCACACTCACTCTCACACACACACACTCACTCTCACACACACACGACCGGTGAGACTGACGCAGTGTCACACACACACACTGACTCACACACTGAGCTGAGACACACACACACGTTGTCGCACTGTCTGTCTCACACACAGAGCTGAGAGCCCAGACACCTTGCCCCAGAGCAGCATGACAAGTTACACTGACACACTGTGACCCACTCACACTGAACCACACTCGATCACGCTGTGACCCACTCACACTCTCTCACACACACACACACACGCCACCTCTCCACAGCTACACCCCTGCCTGTTCCATGCTGTAGGGCAGGTCCGGATGCTTGTAGCTCAGAAGCATGTCGCTGGTGCAGGAGGAGGGGTAGCAGGAGCTGTTGAGCTGCTGACTGTCCTCCGTGTCCTCCCCACACTCTGAGAGAGAGACAGAGAGAGAGGGAGAGGGAGGGAGACAGAGAGAGAGAGGGAGTGAGGGAGAGACACAGACAGAGAGAGAGACAATGTGTTAATATCTCAGTGTTAATACATCAGTGTTAATATCTCAGTGTTAATATCTCAGTGTTAATACCTCAGTGTTAATATCTCAGTGTTAATACCTCAGTGTTAATATCTCAGTGTTAATACCTCAGTGTTAATACCTCAGTGTTAATATCTCAGTGTTAATACCTCAGTGTTAATACCTCAGTGTTAATATCTCAGTGTTAATATCTCTTAATATCTCAGTGTTAATATCTCAGTGTTAATATCTCAGTGTTAATATCTCAGTGTTAATATCTCAGTGTTAATATCTCAGTGTTAATACCTCAGTGTTAATATCTCAGTGTTAATATCTCAGTGTTAATACCTCAGTGTTAATATCTCAGTGTTAATATCTCAGTGTTAATATCTCAGTGTTAATATCTCAGTGTTAATACCTCAGTGTTAATATCTCAGTGTTAATACCTCAGTGTTAATATCTCAGTGTTAATACCTCAGTGTTAATACCTCAGTGTTAATATCTCAGTGTTAATATCTCAGTGTTAATATCTCAGTGTTAATATCTCAGTGTTAATATCTCAGTGTTAATATCTCAGTGTTAATATCTCAGTGTTAATATCTCAGTGTTAATACCTCAGTGTTAATATCTCAGTGTTAATATCTCAGTGTTAATATCTCAGTGTTAATATCTCAGTGTTAATATCTCAGTGTTAATATCTCAGTGTTAATATCTCAGTGTTAATACCTCAGTGTTAATATCTCAGTGTTAATATCTCAGTGTTAATATCTCTTAATATCTCAGTGTTAATATCTCAGTGTTAATATCTCAGTGTTAATATCTCAGTGTTAATATCTCAGTGTTAATATCTCAGTGTTAATATCTCAGTGTTAATATCTCAGTGTTAATATCTCAGTGTTAATATCTCAGTGTTAATATCTCAGTGTTAATATCTCAGTGTTAATATCTCAGTGTTAATATCTCAGTGTTAATATCTCAGTGTTAATATCTCAGTGTTAATATCTCAGTGTTAATATCTCAGTGTTAATATCTCAGTGTTAATATCTCAGTGTTAATATCTCAGTGTTAATATCTCAGTGTTAATATCTCAGTGTTAATATCTCAGTGTTAATATCTCAGTGTTAATATCTCAGTGTTAATATCTCAGTGTTAATATCTCAGTGTTAATATCTCAGTGTTAATATCTCAGTGTTAATATCTCAGTGTTAATATCTCAGTGTTAATATCTCAGTGTTAATATCTCAGTGTTAATATCTCAGTGTTAATATCTCAGTGTTAATATCTCAGTGTTAATATCTCAGTGTTAATATCTCAGTGTTAATATCTCAGTGTTAATATCTCAGTGTTAATATCTCAGTGTTAATATCTCAGTGTTAATATCTCAGTGTTAATATCTCAGTGTTAATATCTCAGTGTTAATATCTCAGTGTTAATATCTCAGTGTTAATATCTCAGTGTTAATATCTCAGTGTTAATATCTCAGTGTTAATATCTCAGTGTTAATATCTCAGTGTTAATATCTCAGTGTTAATATCTCAGTGTTAATATCTCAGTGTTAATATCTCAGTGTTAATATCTCAGTGTTAATATCTCAGTGTTAATATCTCAGTGTTAATATCTCAGTGTTAATATCTCAGTGTTAATATCTCAGTGTTAATATCTCAGTGTTAATATCTCAGTGTTAATATCTCAGTGTTAATATCTCAGTGTTAATATCTCAGTGTTAATATCTCAGTGTTAATATCTCAGTGTTAATATCTCAGTGTTAATATCTCAGTGTTAATATCTCAGTGTTAATATCTCAGTGTTAATATCTCAGTGTTAATATCTCAGTGTTAATATCTCAGTGTTAATATCTCAGTGTTAATATCTCAGTGTTAATATCTCAGTGTTAATATCTCAGTGTTAATATCTCAGTGTTAATATCTCAGTGTTAATATCTCAGTGTTAATATCTCAGTGTTAATATCTCAGTGTTAATATCTCAGTGTTAATATCTCAGTGTTAATATCTCAGTGTTAATATCTCAGTGTTAATATCTCAGTGTTAATATCTCAGTGTTAATATCTCAGTGTTAATATCTCAGTGTTAATATCTCAGTGTTAATATCTCAGTGTTAATATCTCAGTGTTAATATCTCAGTGTTAATATCTCAGTGTTAATATCTCAGTGTTAATATCTCAGTGTTAATATCTCAGTGTTAATATCTCAGTGTTAATATCTCAGTGTTAATATCTCAGTGTTAATATCTCAGTGTTAATATCTCAGTGTTAATATCTCAGTGTTAATATCTCAGTGTTAATATCTCAGTGTTAATATCTCAGTGTTAATATCTCAGTGTTAATATCTCAGTGTTAATATCTCAGTGTTAATATCTCAGTGTTAATATCTCAGTGTTAATATCTCAGTGTTAATATCTCAGTGTTAATATCTCAGTGTTAATATCTCAGTGTTAATATCTCAGTGTTAATATCTCAGTGTTAATATCTCAGTGTTAATATCTCAGTGTTAATATCTCAGTGTTAATATCTCAGTGTTAATATCTCAGTGTTAATATCTCAGTGTTAATATCTCAGTGTTAATATCTCAGTGTTAATATCTCAGTGTTAATATCTCAGTGTTAATATCTCAGTGTTAATATCTCAGTGTTAATATCTCAGTGTTAATATCTCAGTGTTAATATCTCAGTGTTAATATCTCAGTGTTAATATCTCAGTGTTAATATCTCAGTGTTAATATCTCAGTGTTAATATCTCAGTGTTAATATCTCAGTGTTAATATCTCAGTGTTAATATCTCAGTGTTAATATCTCAGTGTTAATATCTCAGTGTTAATATCTCAGTGTTAATATCTCAGTGTTAATATCTCAGTGTTAATATCTCAGTGTTAATATCTCAGTGTTAATATCTCAGTGTTAATATCTCAGTGTTAATATCTCAGTGTTAATATCTCAGTGTTAATATCTCAGTGTTAATATCTCAGTGTTAATACTCTCAGTGTTAATATCTCAGTGTTAATATCTCAGTGTTAATATCTCAGTGTTAATATCTCAGTGTTAATATCTCAGTGTTAATATCTCAGTGTTAATATCTCAGTGTTAATATCTCAGTGTTAATATCTCAGTGTTAATATCTCAGTGTTAATATCTCAGTGTTAATATCTCAGTGTTAATATCTCAGTGTTAATACTCTCAGTGTTAATATCTCAGTGTTAATATCTCAGTGTTAATATCTCAGTGTTAATATCTCAGTGTTAATATCTCAGTGTTAATATCTCAGTGTTAATATCTCAGTGTTAATATCTCAGTGTTAATATCTCAGTGTTAATATCTCAGTGTTAATATCTCAGTGTTAATATCTCAGTGTTAATATCTCAGTGTTAATATCTCAGTGTTAATATCTCAGTGTTAATATCTCAGTGTTAATATCTCAGTGTTAATATCTCAGTGTTAATATCTCAGTGTTAATATCTCAGTGTTAATATCTCAGTGTTAATATCTCAGTGTTAATATCTCAGTGTTAATATCTCAGTGTTAATATCTCAGTGTTAATATCTCAGTGTTAATATCTCAGTGTTAATATCTCAGTGTTAATATCTCAGTGTTAATATCTCAGTGTTAATATCTCAGTGTTAATATCTCAGTGTTAATATCTCAGTGTTAATATCTCAGTGTTAATATCTCAGTGTTAATATCTCAGTGTTAATATCTCAGTGTTAATATCTCAGTGTTAATATCTCAGTGTTAATATCTCAGTGTTAATATCTCAGTGTTAATATCTCAGTGTTAATATCTCAGTGTTAATATCTCAGTGTTAATATCTCAGTGTTAATATCTCAGTGTTAATATCTCAGTGTTAATATCTCAGTGTTAATATCTCAGTGTTAATATCTCAGTGTTAATATCTCAGTGTTAATATCTCAGTGTTAATATCTCAGTGTTAATACCTCAGTGTTAATATCTCAGTGTTAATATCTCAGTGTTAATATCTCAGTGTTAATACCTCAGTGTTAATATCTCAGTGTTAATATACCGCACTCACCCTCATCCTCTGGGTTCTGCAGCTGCTGGCTTCCTGTGAGAGATGATTGGCTGAGGATGACATCAGACATGCGGGCGGAGCTAAGTGCCTTTCCAGCCAATAGGCTCATGCCAGACATGGGCTCCACCTGGTCCTGTGGAGAGGAGAAGAGAGAAGAGACTGGGGAGTGAGACTGAGAGACAGGCAGGCAGAGAGAAACAAACAGACAGACAGGGCAGCCTGGTTACTCACATAGGCATCATCGCAGTTCTGGATGGTGTGGTGCCTCTGCAGAGACCCGCGGGTCCTGTAAAGGTCGCTGGCAGGAGGTCGGGGCGAGTAGCTCACTCCATTGTGATCAGGCATCTCCATGGCCTGCACAGGGGTCCTTCTGTCCATGCGCTCTCCTGATACTGATTCTTCAAAGAGAGAAGCAGACAGGAGAGGAGCGGTGAGGTGAGAGATGAGTTTAACAGAGTTTGCATTGGAGTCTCTACCAACAATGTATTGCAAACCTCCAGCCTCTACTATGAGATCTGGTGACATCCGTTTTGATACTGGCTTCATGTTGAGGCTACGAACTTAAACATAGTAAAAGCACAGTGGCTTGTTGGTTTACTGACGTTTCTTTGTAAATAATAAAACTGCTCACAATAAAAACCTTATCTCAAGCACACTGTTCATGAGATAAGCTTCAGGTATTTGCAAAACAGCATTCACAGATAACGAAGCAACAATCCAAGCCAACCAAGCAGGCTGTAGCCAGACGCAAAGCTCACTGTCCCTTCAGACAGGAAGCGAGGGTGGGGAGGGGTGAACACAAAAAGAAAAGCCAACAGAATGCCCGGCAAACACAACTCAGGATTCCTATTGGGGCGGGCAGGAACAGCTGGTCCCACAAACCATCTTTCTACAACATAAAGTGAATGGAGGCACCCCCAGAACAGAACAGGTTAGAGCAGCCAACCGGGTGTTTGATAGAAAAAACTATCAATTACAAAAGACTGATTCCTGGTGCATGCGAGTTCAGGGGCCGCGCTTCACGGAAGGAGAGAGGAGGTAGGAGACGCAGGAAATGCAAGCTGAGCCCCCGGACTCCTCCTTACCTCTGTTGCTGGAGCCGCTCCGCACGAAGCCCTGCCGATTCGGCGCCTGCATGCTGCTGCTGGGGTTCAGGGGGGCCCCCAGTAGTGTGTCCGAGTCCCCACTCAGCAGCAGTGCGCTGTCCAGGCACCCTGCTTTGGTCAGTGCTCTGTCCGGGTAGCCCTGGGGCTGGGGGCTCTCCTCCTCCTCCATGCTCTCCGAGTGCTGAAGGGAGGAGGGGTGAGAGGGGGGGCCGGCCGAGGAGAAGGCTGCTTGGGGAGGGGGGCAGTCCTGGGACTGGATCTGCAGCAGGTGGTGGGAGTGGGGGTTAGGGTGGTGGAAGGGGGAGGCTGACAAGGAGGGGTCCTGGCACTGCTGGAAGCCCCCCACTGACCCCCTGCCTGCCACCCCGTCCCCCTGGCTCATGTGCCTGAGCAGCAGCATGTCATTGTAGTCCCGCTGCTGCTGCTGGGCTCTGCCTCCCTGCCTCTTCAGTAGCTGTGCCAGGTCCGCAGCGGGCAGTCATGAGGTCCCTTGCCCAGTGAGGGAGTGCCGGGGAGACAGCAGCCCCTGCAGTGTGTGTGTGATGTGCTGCTGGGGCCGGTACTCGGGAGGGTTGGGAGAGAGCAGAGCCTGCTGTAGTGCAGAGGCTGCCCCGTAGACCCCCTGCCCCTGCTGCTGCTGCTGCTGCTGCTGCTGGAAGCTCTGGAAGGGGTCCAGGGTGGGCATCTTCAGCGAGGGGGCCTGCAGGAACGGCCCAGTGCCCTGGTTGTAGGTGCCGGCTGGCGCATGGCGTTCTCAGGGAACAGGTGAGGGTGCAGGTGAGTCTGGTCATAGCCCGTCGATGAGGAGAAGCGACCC
>JAGXEW010000304.1:0-115000 GCA_030684275.1 Acipenser oxyrinchus oxyrinchus | reverse complement strand
ACTGCTGACTATACAGCTAACCCTGCTCACTGTGACTGCTGACTATACAGCTAACCCTGCTCACTGTGACTGCTGGACTATACAGCTAACCCTGCTCACTGTGACTGCTGGACTATACAGCTAACCCTGCTCACTGTGACTGCTGGACTATACAGCTAACCCTGCTCACTGTGACTGCTGGACTATACAGCTAACCCTGCTCACTGTGACTGCTGACTATACAGCTAACCCTGCTCACTGTGACTGCTGGACTATACAGCTAACCCTGCTCACTGTGACTGCTGGACTATACAGCTAACCCTGCTCACTGTGACTGCTGGACTATACAGCTAACCCTGCTCACTGTGACTGCTGGACTATACAGCTAACCCTGCTCACTGTGACTGCTGGACTATACAGCTAACCCTGCTCACTGTGACTGCTGGACTATACAGCTAACCCTGCTCACTGTGACTGCTGGACTATACAGCTAACCCTGCTCACTGTGACTGCTGACTATACAGCTAACCCTGCTCACTGTGACTGCTGGACTATACAGCTAACCCTGCTCACTGTGACTGCTGACTATACAGCTAACCCTGCTCACTGTGACTGCTGGACTATACAGCTAACCCTGCTCACTGTGACTGCTGGACTATACAGCTAACCCTGCTCACTGTGACTGCTGGACTATACAGCTAACCCTGCTCACTGTGACTGCTGGACTATACAGCTAACCCTGCTCACTGTGACTGCTGGACTATACAGCTAACCCTGCTCACTGTGACTGCTGACTATACAGCTAACCCTGCTCACTGTGACTGCTGACTATACAGCTAACCCTGCTCACTGTGACTGCTGGACTATACAGCTAACCCTGCTCACTGTGACTGCTGGACTATACAGCTAACCCTGCTCACTGTGACTGGACTATACAGCTAACCCTGCTCACTGTGACTGCTGGACTATACAGCTAACCCTGCTCACTGTGACTGCTGGACTATACAGCTAACCCTGCTCACTGTGACTGCTGGACTATACAGCTAACCCTGCTCACTGTGACTGGACTATACAGCTAACCCTGCTCACTGTGACTGCTGGACTATACAGCTAACCCTGCTCACTGTGACTGCTGGACTATACAGCTAACCCTGCTCACTGTGACTGCTGGACTATACAGCTAACCCTGCTCACTGTGACTGCTGGACTATACAGCTAACCCTGCTCACTGTGACTGGACTATACAGCTAACCCTGCTCACTGTGACTGGACTATACAGCTAACCCTGCTCACTGTGACTGCTGGACTATACAGCTAACCCTGCTCACTGTGACTGCTGGACTATACAGCTAACCCTGCTCACTGTGACTGCTGGACTATACAGCTAACCCTGCTCACTGTGACTGCTGGACTATACAGCTAACCCTGCTCACTGTGACTGCTGGACTATACAGCTAACCCTGCTCACTGTGACTGCTGGACTATACAGCTAACCCTGCTCACTGTGACTGCTGGACTATACAGCTAACCCTGCCTCCCTTGCTTGTGAGAGGATCTTCACAAGGTCACATACCGTGGCTCTGCAGCAGGCCTGTGCTTCCAGGAGGGGGGCTCTGGTTTGGCTGCCTGAAGAGGTGGTTGCTGGGGTGGGTGGGGGGCGGGCTGGAGGGCTTGATCCGCAGCCTGCAAGACGAAAGGAGACAAGGAAACCAACACACAGTCAGATACACAGCAGGGGAGCCAAACCAGCTTGGATCCAATTGAAACAAAAATCAGGAGAACGTTTCACGGTGTGATTCTCTACATGCAGTAGACACTGACCTCTGCAGCTGGTGTGTCAGCAGGCTGGGCTGGTTCTCTCCGTGTTGCCCCATGGACATAGCCTGCAGAGGAGGGGAGGGCTGAGTGGAGCGAATGCATTCCTGCAGCAGCAGAGAAACACAGTAAAACACAAGGACGTGATCAACACATCTCAGACAGTACTTAACACAGACAAGGGCAAGCACCTGCATTTGCTGGTGCAGGATCTGGTGATGTTGCTCTTGCTGGTACAGGATGTGCTGATGCTGGGTGTGCTCCAGGAGCCGCTCATCCAGGGAAGCAGCATACATCTTCCGGAGCTGCTCACACTCCTGAAACACAGAGAGACACAGAGAGAGGGGCTCACACTCCTGAAACACAGAGAGAGGGGCTCACACTCCTGAAACACAGAGAGAGGGGCTCACACTCCTGAAACACAGAGAGAGGGGCTCACACTCCTGAAACACAGAGAGAGGGGCTCACACTCCTGAAACACAGAGAGAGGGGCTCACACTCCTGAAACACAGAGAGAGGGCTCACACTCCTGAAACACAGAGAGAGGGCTCACACTCCTGAAACACAGAGAGGGGCTCACACTCCTGAAACACAGAGAGAGGGCTCACACTCCTGAAACACAGAGAGAGGGCTCACACTCCTGAAACACAGAGAGAGGGCTCACACTCCTGAAACACAGAGAGAGGGCTCACACTCCTGAAACACAGAGAGAGGGCTCACACTCCTGAAACACAGAGAGAGGGGCTCACACTCCTGAAACACAGAGAGAGGGCTCACACTCCTGAAACACAGAGAGAGGGCTCACACTCCTGAAACACAGAGAGAGGGGCTCACACTCCTGAAACACAGAGAGAGGGCTCACACTCCTGAAACACAGAGAGAGGGGCTCACACTCCTGAAACACAGAGAGAGGGCTCACACTCCTGAAACACAGAGAGAGGGCTCACACTCCTGAAACACAGAGAGAGGGCTCACACTCCTGAAACACAGAGAGAGGGCTCACACTCCTGAAACACAGAGAGAGGGCTCACACTCCTGAAACACAGAGAGAGGGGCTCACACTCCTGAAACACAGAGAGAGGGCTCACACTCCTGAAACACAGAGAGAGGGCTCACACTCCTGAAACACAGAGAGAGGGCTCACACTCCTGAAACACAGAGAGAGGGCTCACACTCCTGAAACACAGAGAGAGGGGCTCACACTCCTGAAACACAGAGAGAGGGCTCACACTCCTGAAACACAGAGAGAGGGCTCACACTCCTGAAACACAGAGAGAGGGCTCACACTCCTGAAACACAGAGAGAGGGCTCACACTCCTGAAACACAGAGAGAGGGGCTCACACTCCTGAAACACAGAGAGAGGGCTCACACTCCTGAAACACAGAGAGAGGGCTCACACTCCTGAAACACAGAGAGAGGGCTCACACTCCTGAAACACAGAGAGAGGGCTCACACTCCTGAAACACAGAGAGAGGGCTCACACTCCTGAAACACAGAGAGAGGGCTCACACTCCTGAAACACAGAGAGAGGGGCTCACACTCCTGAAACACAGAGAGAGGGCTCACACTCCTGAAACACAGAGAGAGGGGCTCACACTCCTGAAACACAGAGAGAGGGGCTCACACTCCTGAAACACAGAGAGAGGGCTCACACTCCTGAAACACAGAGAGAGGGCTCACACTCCTGAAACACAGAGAGAGGGCTCACACTCCTGAAACACAGAGAGAGGGCTCACACTCCTGAAACACAGAGAGAGGGCTCACACTCCTGAAACACAGAGAGAGGGGCTCACACTCCTGAAACACAGAGAGAGGGCTCACACTCCTGAAACACAGAGAGAGGGCTCACACTCCTGAAACACAGAGAGAGGGCTCACACTCCTGAAACACAGAGAGAGGGGCTCACACTCCTGAAACACAGAGAGAGGGCTCACACTCCTGAAACACAGAGAGAGGGGCTCACACTCCTGAAACACAGAGAGAGGGGCTCACACTCCTGAAACACAGAGAGAGGGCTCACACTCCTGAAACACAGAGAGAGGGCTCACACTCCTGAAACACAGAGAGAGGGCTCACACTCCTGAAACACAGAGAGAGGGGCTCACACTCCTGAAACACAGAGAGAGGGCTCACACTCCTGAAACACAGAGAGAGGGCTCACACTCCTGAAACACAGAGAGAGGGGCTCACACTCCTGAAACACAGAGAGAGGGGCTCACACTCCTGAAACACAGAGAGAGGGCTCACACTCCTGAAACACAGAGAGAGGGGCTCACACTCCTGAAACACAGAGAGAGGGCTCACACTCCTGAAACACAGAGAGAGGGCTCACACTCCTGAAACACAGAGAGAGGGCTCACACTCCTGAAACACAGAGAGAGGGCTCACACTCCTGAAACACAGAGAGAGGGCTCACACTCCTGAAACACAGAGAGAGGGCTCACACTCCTGAAACACAGAGAGAGGGGCTCACACTCCTGAAACACAGAGAGAGGGCTCACACTCCTGAAACACAGAGAGAGGGCTCACACTCCTGAAACACAGAGAGAGGGCTCACACTCCTGAAACACAGAGAGAGGGGCTCACACTCCTGAAACACAGAGAGAGGGCTCACACTCCTGAAACACAGAGAGAGGGGCTCACACTCCTGAAACACAGAGAGAGGGGCTCACACTCCTGAAACACAGAGAGAGGGGCTCACACTCCTGAAACACAGAGAGAGGGCTCACACTCCTGAAACACAGAGAGAGGGGCTCACACTCCTGAAACACAGAGAGAGGGGCTCACACTCCTGAAACACAGAGAGAGGGGCTCACACTCCTGAAACACAGAGAGAGGGGCTCACACTCCTGAAACACAGAGAGAGGGGCTCACACTCCTGAAACACAGAGAGAGGGCTCACACTCCTGAAACACAGAGAGAGGGGCTCACACTCCTGAAACACAGAGAGAGGGCTCACACTCCTGAAACACAGAGAGAGGGCTCACACTCCTGAAACACAGAGAGAGGGGCTCACACTCCTGAAACACAGAGAGAGGGGCTCACACTCCTGAAACACAGAGAGAGGGGCTCACACTCCTGAAACACAGAGAGAGGGGCTCACACTCCTGAAACACAGAGAGAGGGCTCACACTCCTGAAACACAGAGAGAGGGGCTCACACTCCTGAAACACAGAGAGAGGGGCTCACACTCCTGAAACACAGAGAGAGGGGCTCACACTCCTGAAACACAGAGAGAGGGGCTCACACTCCTGAAACACAGAGAGAGGGGCTCACACTCCTGAAACACAGAGAGAGGGGCTCACACTCCTGAAACACAGAGAGAGGGGCTCACACTCCTGAAACACAGAGAGAGGGGCTCACACTCCTGAAACACAGAGAGAGGGCTCACACTCCTGAAACACAGAGAGAGGGGCTCACACTCCTGAAACACAGAGAGAGGGGCTCACACTCCTGAAACACAGAGAGAGGGGCTCACACTCCTGAAACACAGAGAGAGGGGCTCACACTCCTGAAACACAGAGAGAGGGGCTCACACTCCTGAAACACAGAGAGAGGGGCTCACACTCCTGAAACACAGAGAGAGGGGCTCACACTCCTGAAACACAGAGAGAGGGGCTCACACTCCTGAAACACAGAGAGAGGGGCTCACACTCCTGAAACACAGAGAGAGGGGCTCACACTCCTGAAACACAGAGAGAGGGGCTCACACTCCTGAAACACAGAGAGAGGGGCTCACACTCCTGAAACACAGAGAGAGGGGCTCACACTCCTGAAACACAGAGAGAGGGGCTCACACTCCTGAAACACAGAGAGACACAGAGAGAGGGGCTCACACTCCTGAAACACAGAGAGAGGGGCTCACACTCCTGAAACACAGAGAGAGGGGCTCACACTCCTGATAGACAGAGAGAGGGGCTCACACTCCTGAGACACAGAGAGACACAGAGAGAGGGGCTCACACTCCTGAAACACAGAGAGACACAGAGAGAGGGGCTCACACTCCTGCAACACAGACAGAGGGGCTCACACTCCTGAAACACAGAGAGAGGGGCTCACACTCCTGAAACACAGAGAGAGGGGCTCACACTCCTGAACACACAGAGAGAGGGGCTCACACTCCTGATAGACAGTGAGAGAGATCCAGTGAGACACACAGAGAGGTGTTGACACTCTCAGATCCCCCCTTACCTGCTGGAGCTGCTTGATGCTGTGGTTCGTTGCCATCCTCTCCAGATGGGCCTTGAAGGCCTGGATAGAGGCGGCCCCATCGGAGAAGCGCCTGACTGGGGAGAAGCGCTCAGTGGGCAGGTGCAGGGTGTTGCAGTCCTTGTAGACTGACCTGGGGGTGGGAGGCACAGTTAGCACTGGAGAGACACCGTGTACTTTTCACCAACAGCAATACCCGTTAACGAGCACCAACAAACAGACATGCAAGTGTCACGGCTTCCAAACAGCTCCCTTGACAGAACAGGTTTCTCCCCCTCCGTCTTCTCCTGCGCTTAAAACACACCTGAATGCCCTACCTTTATACTGTGTCCTAAATCTCAATGTGCACCTTGCAGAGCAGCAGCTTTCTGTGTGTGTGTGCGTGTGTGTCAGTGTGATTGTGTGTGTGTCAGTGTGTGTGTGTGCGTGCATCAGTGTGTGTGTGTGCGCATGAGTGTGTGTGTGTGTGTGTCAGTGTGTGTGTGTCAGTGTGTGTGTGTCAGTGTGTCAGTGTGCTGTGTGTGTGTGTGTGTCAGTGTAGTGTGTGTGTGTGTGTCAGTGTGTGTGTCAGTGTGAGTGTGTGTGTGTGTGTCAGTGTGTTTCAATCCATTAAAACATGATTCCATTAATCACACTAGGCAGTTGTATGCAAGGTGTTCATTAATTAAAAAAGGTATTAATTAACATGGCCTCTAGAGAACATGCTGACTCAGAATCTCACCAGACTCTGGACTGAGACTTGATGACCATAAAGCTGCAATCGCAAGAGATGAGCTCAGCCGTGCAATACAATACAACACAATGCACATCAGCAGGTGTCTCTATCAGCAATAAGGACAGCTTATCAGCCAGCACAGCACAGCACAGCTTTCCCAGCCTGGAAACAGCTTGCTCAGTATTGCACTCGCACGCCAGGGTGAAAGCCCAGTCAATGCTGGCGCTGTCTCAAGCTATATGCAGTGTAAAAGCATTAGACATGCATGGTGTTCAATCAACTCGGAGGCAAACTGTCTTCTGTCTACTGCAAGCAGCTACAGGACATGTCTTCATGCACACTCCATCATAATGAAAAGAAACCCAAGTAGACACTGATGAAGGCATTTGGCTTCAATGTTTCTTAATGATTTTCCCTCAGCTATAGAACACAGTAAATAGCCTGTCATGTTAGAAGTGAGACTGTTTACTGTGCTTCTGCCCGGCTTCAAATGATCCAAGGGTGAAGCCCTCTGAAGCCTGGCTGCAGTGTTAGTGTGAGTGGGTCACAGCATGATCGAGTGTGTGTGTCTCAGTGTGAGTGGGTCTGGCGTGATCAGTGTGTGTGTGTGTGTGTCAGTGTGCGTGTCACAGTGTGATCGAGTGTGTGTGTATCAGTGTGAGTGGGTCACAGTGTGATCGAGTGTGTGTGTGTGTGTCAGTGTGCGTGTCACAGTGTGATCGAGTGTGTGTGTGTCAGTGTGAGTGGGTCACAGCATGATCGAGTGTGTGTGTCTCAGTGTGAGTGGGTCACAGTGTGATTGAGTGTGTGTGTGTGTGTCAGTGTGAGTGGGTCACAGTATGATCGAGTGTGTGTGTGTGTGTCAGTGTGAGTGGGTCACAGCATGATCGAGTGTGTGTGTGTGTCAGTGTGAGTGGGTCACAGCATGATCGAGTGTGTGTGTCAGTGTGAGTGGGTCACAGTGTGATCGAGTGTGTGTGTGTGCGTCAGTGTGAGTGGGTCACAGTGTGATCGAGTGTGTGTGTGTCAGTGTGAGTGGGTCACAGTGTGATCGAGTGTGTGTGTGTCAGTGTGAGTGGGTCACAGCGTGATCGAGAGTGTGTGTGTGTCAGTGTGTGTGGGTCACAGTGTGATCGAGTGTGTGTGTGTGTGTCAGTGTGAGTGGGTCACAGCGTGATCGAGTGTGTGTGTGTGTCAGTGTGAGTGGGTCACAGCATGATCGAGTGTGTGTGTGTGTCAGTGTGAGTGGGTCACAGCATGATCGATGTGTGTGTGTGTCAGTGTGAGTGGGTCACAGCATGATCGAGTGTGTGTGTGTCCGTGTGAGTGGGTCACAGCATGATCGAGTGTGTGTGTGTGTCCGTGTGAGTGGGTCACAGCATGATCGAGTGTGTGTGTGTCAGTGTGAGTGGGTCACAGCATGATCGAGTGTGTGTGTGTCAGTGTGAGTGGGTCACAGCATGATCGAGTGTGTGTGTGTGTGTCAGTGTGAGTGGGTCACAGCGTGATCGAGTGTGTCAGTGAGAGTGGGTCCCAGCGTGATCGAGTGTGTGTGTGTCAGTGAGAGTGGGTCACAGCGTGATCGAGTGTGTGTGTGTCAGTGTGAGTGGGTCACAGTGTGATCGAGTGTGTGTGTGTCAGTGTGAGTGGGTCACAGCATGATCGAGTGTGTGTGTGTCAGTGTGAGTGGGTCACAGCGTGATCGAGTGTGTGTGTGTCAGTGTGTGTCACGTGAGTGAGTGTGTGTCAGTGTGAGTAGGTCACAGCATGATCGAGTGTGTGTGTGTCAGTGTGAGTGGGTCACAGCATGATCGAGTGTGTGTGTCAGTGTGAGTGGGTCACAGCGTGATCGAGTGTGTGTGTGTCAGTGTGAGTGGGTCACAGCATGATCGAGTGTGTGTGTGTGTGTCAGTGTGAGTGGGTCACAGCGTGATCGAGTGTGTGTGTGTGTGTGTTTGTGTGTGTGTCAGTGTGAATGGGTCACAGCATGATCGAGTGTGTGTGTCAGTGTGAGTGGGTCACAGCATGATCGAGTGTGTGTGTGTGTGTCAGTGTGAGTGGGTCACAGCGTGATGTGTGTGTGTGTCAGTGTGAGTGGGTCACAGCGTGATCGTGTGTGTGTGTGTCAGTGTGAGTGGGTCACAGCGTGATCGAGTGTGTGTGTGTCAGTGTGAGTGGGTCACTGCGTGATCGAGTGTGTGTGTCAGTGTGAGTGGGTCACAGCGTGATCAGTGTGTGTGTGTGTCAGTGTGAGTGGGTCACAGTGTGATGTGTGTGTGTGTGTGTGTGTGTCAGTGTGAGTGGGTCACAGCGTGATCGAGTGTGTGTGTGTCAGTGTGAGTGGGTCACAGCGTGATCGAGTGTGTGTGTGTCAGTGTGTGTGTGTGTGTGTGTGTGTCAGTGTGAGTGGGTCACAGCGTGATCGAGTGTGTGTGTGTGTCAGTGTGAGTGGGTCACAGCGTGATCGTGTGTGTGTGTCAGTGTGTGTGTCAGTGTGAGTGGGTCACAGCATGATCGATGTGTGTGTGTGTGTGTCAGTGTGAGTGGGTCACAGCATGATGTGTGTGTGTGTGTCAGTGTGAGTGGGTCACAGCATGATCGAGTGTGTGTGTGTGTCAGTGTGAGTGGGTCACAGCGTGATCGAGTGTGTGTGTGTCAGTGTGAGTGGGTCACAGCGTGATCGAGTGTGTGTGTGTGTCAGTGTGAGTGGGTCACAGCGTGATCGTGTGTGTGTGTCAGTGTGAGTGGGTCACAGCGTGATCGAGTGTGTGTGTGTCAGTGTGAGTGGGTCAGCGTGATCGTGTGTGTGTGTGTCAGTGTGTGTGTGTCAGTGTGAGTGGGTCACAGTGTGATCGAGTGTGTGTGTGTGTCAGTGTGAGTGGGTCACAGTGTGTGAGTGTGTGTCAGTGTGTGTTTGTGTGTGTGTCAGTGTGAGTGGGTCACAGCATGATCGAGTGTGTGTGTGTGTGTCCGTGTGAGTGGGTCACAGCATGATCGACTGTGTGTGTGTGTCAGTGTGAGTGGGTCACAGCATGATCGAGTGTGTGTGTGTGTCAGTGTGAGTGGGTCACAGCGTGATCGAGTGTGTGTGTGTCAGTGTGAGTGGGTCACAGTGTGATCGAGTGTGTGTGTGTGTCAGTGTGAGTGGGTCACAGTGTGATCGATGTGTGTGTGTGTCAGTGTGAGTGGGTCACAGCTTGATCGAGTGTGTGTGTGTGTCAGTGTGAGTGGGTCACAGTGTGTCAGTGTAACTGGTCATGCTGCTCTGGGGCAAGGTGCCTGGGCTCTCAGCTCTGTATGAGACAGACAGTGCGACAACGTGTGTGTGTGTCTCAGCTCTGTGTGTGTGACAGTGCGTGTCCGTGTCCGTGTGTGTGTGTGTGTGACACTGCTTCAGTCTCACCGGCCATGCTGCTCGGGTGCAAGTAGGTGTTGAGCCCACACTCTCTGGCGTGATGCCTGGGTCCCCAGCTGTCTCTGGATGTCTGGGGGGATCTCAGCAGTGGGATTGGTCATAGCCAGCGTGTGTCGCTTTGATCGGTTCGCCAGGTACCTGAGAGAGAGGGAGAGGGAGAGAGGGAGAGAAAAAGCAATCAGGAAACACCGTGCTATGTATACGCTGTTTGTTACCACTGAACACTACACTGCAAGGGCTCCCACATTTTTTAGTATTCCTATTTATGAAGGCATGAGCTGATTTTTTTCATTCTTGTTTAGTTTTCCCTTATAATTGCGTTGGCATAAGTGAGTCTGAAAACCCTGATGAGGTTATTTTTTAGTTTTATCGTCAGCCTGTTTGTACATCACATAATCCTTATTTTCATGAAGCTGGTAGTTTAAACTAGGGAGTTGGGTAAATGAATAAAGGGTGATCGCAGGTCAGGGATGGGCAGAGGGAGCCAGCTACCACCCACAGTGTTCTTCACACAGAAAACACAAAGTCCTTAGAAAATAAATATTTGCAAAGTTTGTGCACATTCTAGATGAAGAGTGAATGCACCCGGCCATCCAGAATCCCCCGCTTTGAACACAGCCTGGCTGCGTGCCGTTGTTGCGCAAACAAGAAATAATAAGGAGCCATAAACAAAGTTCAAAACTGCGGCCACGATGCTATCGGTCAAAGAAGAATGCTGCCTGGGCACAGTTCCAGGAAACAGCTCCCCTCAGTGGCTGAGAGCAGGAGGGCAGTCAACCAGCTACACTGCAGAGCTCTGAATGTGTGCAGAGGCTGCACTCTTGAACAAGCGGGTAAGTGTTTTAGTGAGCTGTAGTGAAGCTCTCTCCCTCTCTCCTCCCTCCCTCACCTCTGCACAGCCTCCTGGTCCGGCTCTCCATCTGATCCTTCCTCATCCACGGGGGTGACAGCTTGGATTGGATGCTGCAGAGATACCAGACCCATCATTAACACACATGCTCTATCCCTCCTGCCCCCTTCAGTAACGCACCCCCTCACCCTCCCTCTCGTGGCACAGGGACCCTCATGAGCAGCCCCTCGCAGAGACACACTCACCGGGCTGGACACCAGTGGAGACTGCCCTCTGGGTTTCTTCAGCAGCTGCTGGGCATGGAGCTGGATGTTGGCTCCTCCGTCAGAGGCCCTGCGGCCGAGAGGGCCCATCCCATTGAGGAGCTGCAGAGTGGGGGGCTGCAGGAGAGACTGCTCCTGTGAGGGGGAGGGGAGGGAGGAGAGGTTAGAAACACAGTGATACAGAACCACCACCCGACACACACACACACACACACACACACACAGCTCAGATCACCTTGTACTCCGTATGTTTTGAGACTTACACACACACACACACAGACAGACAGACAGACACACACACAGACAGACAGAGACCTGAACACACACAGACACACACACAGACAGACAGACAGACCCAAACACACACAGACAGAGACCTGAACACACAGGCACACACACACAGACAGACACACACACAGACACACACACACACACGCAGACAGAGACCCAAACACACACACGCAGACAGAGACCCAAACACACACACAGACAGACAGGCAGAGACCCAAACACACAGACACACAGGGCTGCAGTGTTCAGCTTACCTTGTACTCCAGCTGGGCAGCATGCTGCATGTTTTGCATGGGCATCAGGTTCTGCATGAAATTCACGTTGGGGGCCAGAGGCATGAACGGGACCTGGGGGGCCAAGCGGGGGAAGCCTGGGACCAGCTTCTGGAGCTCCTCGGCCATCTCCGTTCTGAGACCAAACAATGCACCATTAACACCCAGCCACACACACACAGCCTCTTACTGGTAACACTGCTGCTGTGCGAGGACTATGGGAGTCACACATTCTAATACTAATAATATTAATAAAGCTGCTACACCACATCACAGTGGGGTTAAACTGCACAGCCAATCACAACACAGCCCCACTCAGCAGACGCTTGGTGGTCTTCTTGCCCCCATCTTACCTGGACGATGCTACCTTGTTTATAACGTCTCAACCCATTCAAGCTCCCTGTTGGAGGAATCGATTCATTTGTGTTCTGATTCAAACCAATCCATTACAAAAGGACTGATTCCTGGTGCATGTTAAGCAGTAAGTAATTATCAGCTGAATTCAGTGTTTTTTTCCCCAGGTTCTCATCCATGTGCTCTGCATGTGAGCCGTGCCCACGCCGGGCAGACAGACACTCACCGCGGGTCTGCCACGCCCACAGTGTGCCGGCGCATGGACAGGTACCGCGCCATGGCCTCCGGAGACGGCTCCTCTCCCTCGTCACTGTCCAGAGTCATCGTGCCGTCCGTCTGGAGAGAGAGGGACACAAATACATACGTCAGGAAATGTGTGTGCAGAGTGTCTTCACATTCACAAAGGCAGCGGATTTACAACCTGGGATATCTGAAGCACAAACGAGGCTCAAGTTAAACTAGTATTTCTAGTGATCAGATACATTTAGTGTAGCTCCTACAGTGGGCAGGGTGACTGTTTCTTCAGGACTCGGACAGCGCAGCCCTTTGCGGGCTCACACAGACCGCTGCAGTAAATCGCTCAGGGACTCAGCGGGCTGCAAGTGGGGCCAGAGGCTCAAATCCCAATGTTCACCCTGGTGAGCTGAACACTGTGACCCCAGCACTGTGCAGAGGATAGGAATATTGACTAAGGGCTTCGGAAGAGGTTTCATAGTGTGTGGGTAACAGGGACGTTTAAGATACTGCAGAGCACTGACCTCCACAATCTGATTGTCTGGATTGATGAGCTGCACCTGGGGGACAGTGATGCTGACGGGGTTCCCAGGCTCGGCCTGCCAGGGACAGAGGAGAGACATGAGAATGATACGGACTGACACACTGCCATCAGCAACCCTAACACACACACACACTGCCATCAGCAACCCTAACACACACACACTGCCATCAGCAACACCAACACACACACACACTGCCATCAGCAACACTAACACACACACACTGCCATCAGCAACACCAACACACACACACTGCCATCAGCAACACCAACACACACACACACTGCCATCAGCAACACTAACACACACTGCCATCAGCAACACCAACACACACACACACACACTGCCATCAGCAACACTAACACACACACACTGCCATCAGCAACCCTAACACACACACACTGCCATCAGCAACCCTAACACACACACACTGCCATCAGCAACCCTAACACACACACACTGCCATCAGCAACCCTAACACACACACACTGCCATCAGCAACACTAACACACACACACTGCCATCAGCAACACCAACACACACACACACACACACTGCCATCAGCAACCCTAACACACACACACACTGCCATCAGCAACCCTAACACACACACACTGCCATCAGCAACCCTAACACACACACACTGCCATCAGCAACACCAACACACACACACACTGCCATCAGCAACACCAACACACACACACACACACACTGCCATCAGCAACCCTAACACACACACACTGCCATCAGCAACCCTAACACACACACACTGCCATCAGCAACACTAACACACACACACTGCCATCAGCAACACCAACACACACACACACTGCCATCAGCAACACCAACACACACACACACACACACTGCCATCAGCAACCCTAACACACACACACTGCCATCAGCAACACCAACACACACACTGCCATCAGCAACACCAACACACACACACACTGCCATCAGCAACACCAACACACACACACTGCCATCAGCAACACTAACACACACACACACTGCCATCAGCAACACCAACACACACACACTGCCATCAGCAACACCAACACACACACACTGCCATCAGCAACACCAACACACACACACACTGCCATCAGCAACACCAACACACACACACACTGCCATCAGCAACACTAACACACACACACTGCCATCAGCAACACCAACACACACTGCCATCAGCAACACTAACACACACACACTGCCATCAGCAACACCAACACACACACACACTGCCATCAGCAACACCAACACACACACACACTGCCATCAGCAACACTAACACACACACACTGCCATCAGCAACACCAACACACACACACACTGCCATCAGCAACACCAACACACACACACACTGCCATCAGCAACACCAACACACACACACACACTGCCATCAGCAACACCAACACACACACACACACACTGCCATCAGCAACACCAACACACACACACACACACTGCCATCAGCAACACTAACACACACACACTGCCATCAGCAACCCTAACACACACACACACTGCCATCAGCAACCCTAACACACACACACTGCCATCAGCAACACCAACACACACACACTGCCACCAGCAACGCTAACCCCCTGTAGGCTCAGTTACCTGCATGCTGGCTGCTGGGTAGCCCATGGTTCGAGGCAGGCTGGGAGGAGTGATGTGCAGGGTCTTGTGTCTCTTCAGCCGGTCACACAGCAAACTGTAGATGGCGCTATAGTGATCGTAGGCGTCTGTCCTCAGAGACTGGAGAGGGGAGATACAGTTAAGAGAGTTGATGTTACATGGCTGGCACACAAACCTATTCAACTAAAACAACATGTCTATGACGTTGCTAGTCTTTAACACTCCTTCTAGTGGCAGTACCTGTAGTGTGCGCTCCCTGTCCAGTCCCATCTCCACCATGGCCAGCAGCACCTGGTCATTGATGGGCTCAGCCTGCCTCTCTGTCTTCAGCTGCTGGCACTCTGCGATGAGCTAGAGGGAGAGGAGATAGAGGGTCAGTGAGCTCTCTGCACTCTGCAATCAGGTGCAGTGTGGGGGGGGGGAGGTGCGGGACTCACCCTGTCGAATTCGGGGTCAGGGTCTCCCAGCTTCACCCACTTGTGGCGGCAGATCTGCTCCATTGTGAGACGCTTGCTAGGGTCCAGAACCAACATGTGCCTGATCAGGTACTCGCACTCTGTGGGGAAGACATGCAGTGAATACCGAAGGGCAGGCAGAGACACAGGGAGCCAGCTGGTTGTGAAAAAGCTGACTCCACCTGCAGTACCATTCACACCCACAGGAGGGCAATCTGAGACTGGTGGAGCCCCACGAGCAGAGCAGCTGAGTTCAGTGCAGCATTTATGAAACTGCAGCCTGCAGACCTGGCCCTGCAGTGGGGAGGCTGTGACTCTGTTCAGCCAGGACCCATTGGGTTGGAAGCAAACAGCCAGTTCAAATCTGCAGCGAAAGTCACCTTCCTTGTGTCTCAGTGAGCCCTGACCTGATGTACAAACAATACTCACTACAACCCTGATTATCCAAAACAGCGCCCAGAACAGAACATGGGTGAGCAGAGCCAGGGCTGCCAGCAGTGCGATTCAACTCTTAAGAACCGATGAAGAGCACCATCTCAAAACTGAGACCTCTCTTACTAGGCAGAGAAACTGAAAAACAAAACTGTGCGCTTGACGCGTGTGCATGCAGATTGAAGAAAGAGAGACCAAACCTTAACACTGGAAAGGCAGGAAGAGTCACACCAGTTTCCTGATAACTGCAGTTTCACACTTCCCATAGCTCGGGGAATTTTGCTGACACAGAAAAGCTGTCTTAGTTGTATTTTGTTGTTAACCAGCAGTGAATGTTACCTGGAAACACATGAATCATCTTGTTTTTCAGAGGGCGGGGGATTACACAGGCAGGATTACATACCCACGCTTCCAATAACAGAACAGGCACCCAACACCCATGCAGCTCCGCTGAGCGAGGCGGTAGTTACAGGCTGCAAAATACGCGGTGAGCCCTGGCCTGCGGACACGGGGAGAGGCACAGGGCAATGCTAGAATGATCTGTGCAGGGACACAGGGAGAGGCACAGGGCAATGCTAGAATGATCTGTGCAAGGACACGAGGAGAGGCACAGGGCAATGCTAGAATGATCTGTGCAGGGACACAGGGAGAGGCACAGGGCAATGCTAGAATGATCTGTGCAAGGACACAGGGAGAGGCACAGGGCAATGCTAGAATGATCTGTGCCGGGACACGAGGAGAGGCACGGGGCAATGCTAGAATGATCTGTGCAGGGACACGGAGAGGCCCGGGGCAATGCTAGAATGATCTGTGCACAGACACGGGGAGAGGCACGGGGCAATGCTAGAATGATCTGTGCACGGACACAGGAGAGGCACAGGGCAATGCTAGAATGATCTGTGCAGGGACACAGGGAGAGGCACAGGGCAATGCTAGAATGATCTGTGCACGGACACGGGGAGAGGCACGGGGCAATGCTAGAATGATCTGTGCAGGGACACGAGGAGAGGCACGGGGCAATGCTAGAATGATCTGTGCAGGGACACAGGGAGAGGCACAGGGCAATGCTAGAATGATCTGTGCAGGGACACGGGAGAGGCACGGGGCAATGCTAGAATGATCTGTGCAGGGACACGAGGAGAGGCACGGGGCAATGCTAGAATGATCTGTGCAGGGACACGAGGAGAGGCACAGGGCAATGCTAGAATGATCTGTGCACGGACACGGGGAGAGGCACAGGGCAATGCTAGAATGATCTGTGCACGGACACGGGTACACCTTTGAAGGAGAGGCCAAGGTGATGGAAAGCAGGATCTCTCAGCAGTGCAGGGGGAGGCTCTGGTGATGTTAGGGAAGGTAGTTCAAGATTAGGACCTGGATTAGATTTGTAATAATTCACCCCTCGCTCAGGTGACTTCAATAAACACTCCAATATATATGCAAACCCAGCCGTCGCTATGGCAACCTGCACCACTCAGGAGTCGCCATAGAAACCTGTTGTTGCACCTTACGGTTACCGTAGAGACTTGCTGCATCTTCCAGTCGCTAAGGCAATCTCCAGATGAACAGGGACCACCCAGATGATCACTGCGCTCAAAAAGCAAGGGGCTGTCCAGCAGCGTGCCAGCGATTCCTCACCATGCACACGACAGCAAGAAATAACTGGGGTGAAGTGGGGTAGGGGCAGGATCATGATCCACTACCAGTGCTTTCTTCACTGTATAACAATGTGGTTTGAACTCCATGCAGAAAACATGGGAGGAAACTCTGCATAACGAACACTGGGCCCAGTTTCAAGAGCTGGTGTAATTTCTGTAAACCTTGGTGACATCACTGCTATTTCAGTCTTACGAATATCAAGTGGGATGTTTCAAAATGTCTTGAAATCTGTGGTTCTGTTTGATTCTGACTCACTTGAGGTCTGTTCGTTGCTGGTCTGACGCTGAGAAGTGAAAGCTATTGTTTCCTCTTGACACTGCCATGCTTTATTTGCTGCTCTGCCCTGTCCCGCTTCATCACGTTCGCACCTTGTCCAGAATGCAGCTGCGAGGGTTCTCACTAGAACACAGAAACGGGCTCACACAACTCCTGCGCTGGCCTCACTGCCCTGGCTTCCAGCGCGATTCTGAATTGATTTTAAAATAGCTTTCTCAAGACATAAAACGCTGAATGGCTTGGCACCGGATTACCCAGGAGATTTTGTCCCTTTTAAGGCATTTTAAGGTCAAATTGAAAAGGAGGAGAAAGTGCATTCAGTTATAAAGCCCCCAGATACACTGCCCTTTTCTGTAAGATGCTGCTTCAGTCAATATTAAGATTAACCACTTACCTTTACAGCCTTTTTAACCTGACTTAAATATAATTTTTTTGTATCTATTTTATTTGCTTATTTTTGTAATGTTGTGTTTTATTTATCACTTGTTAATTTCCTGTTCTCTTCAATTGTTTAGATTTTTTATTGCTATTATTATTATTATTCTGCATTGCTATTCTGCAGTTATTCCTACATCTTCTTTCTGTTTTAAGCACATGTAAAGCGCTTTGCGGGGGTTTGAAAGGCGCTATATAAAGAAGCCCTATCCATTCCAGTGATCTGGTCTGGAAGCAGGTGTTCCGGTGGAAGGCCCAGGTGTTACCTGGCAGGGTCGGGCTGCTCACCTGTGGACATGAAGAAGGGGATGCGGAACTTGCCGCTCAGCACTCGGGCACGCAGGTTCTGCAGAGTGCTGCCATCGAAGGGCAGGGCGCCACACACAAGCACATAGAGCACCACTCCGAGACTCTGCATAGGAGAGAGAGAGAGAGAGAGAGGTCAGTGTGCACACACACACACACACACACACACACACACCAGCACATAGAGCACCACTCCGAGACTCTGCATAGGGGAGAGGGAGAGAGAGGTCAGTGTGCACACACACACACACAGCACCACTCTGAGACTCTGCCTAGGGGAGAGAGAGAGGGTCAGTGTGCACACACACTCACATACACACACACACACACACAGCACCACTCCGAGACTGCCTAGGGGAGAGAGAGAGGGTCAGTGCACACACTCACATACACACACACACACTCACACAGCACCACTCTGAGACTCTGCCTAGGGGAGAGAGAGAGGGTCAGTGTGCACACACACTCACATACACACACACACACACACACACACACACACACACACACACACAGCACCACTCCGAGACTGCCTAGGGGAGGAGAGGTCAGTGTGCACATGGCCAGGGTATCGCTTTTTGGGGGCTCACTGTGTTTGGGGCTCACACTCACCCAGATGTCCACTTTGGGCCCGTCGTACTCCTTGCCCTCAAAGAGCTCAGGGGCCGCGTAGGGGGGGCTGCCGCACCACGTCTTCAAGAGCTGGCCTCGAGAGAACAGATTACTGAACCCAAAATCTGCATGGCAGAGTCAGGGAGAGAGAGAGAGAGAGAGAGAGAGAGAGAGACAATGTACTGGTAAGAAAAACAGAGCGACAAGGCCATTTCACAGGGCCTGGCTCAGAACAGGTTACAGTGTGTGTGTGTGTGTGTGCGCGTGCATGTGTGTGTCAGTGTGTGCGCGAGTCAGTGTGTGTGTGTGTGTCAGTGTGTGCGCGTGTGTGTGCGTGTGTCAGTGTGTGTGTGTGTGTGCTGCAGCATGGAGTGGGTTCTCCTTCTAGTCTTGGGAGTGTGGGGAATGCTGAGCAGGCAGGTGGGCTGTGCAGCTCCTGTCCCTGTGTTGCTGTCCCGGTCCTCCTCCCTCACACACACACCAGCCCAGCAGAGGGGTTACCTCGGAGAGCATCTCCTATCACACACACAGTCACACAGGCAGCGCCCCCTACCTGCGATCTTCATGTTGAGGTTGTTGTCCAGCAGCAGGTTCTCTGCCTTCAGGTCGCGGTGCACGATGTTCCTGCAGTGACAGAAATGCACCGCCGCCACGATCTGCTTGAACTTCCTGCGAGCTTCCTTCTCCGCCATGCGCCCGTGAGCCACCAGGTGATCTGCAGCACAGAATGGAACGTGAGCCCAGCACCTTCATGCTCTACTGAATCTGCTGGCTCTCAGGACACTGCAGGATGGAAATACCACTCCCATGGCACTGCAGTTTGAGCCACTCCTGGTTTCACTATTAAGACGCCACACCTGAGCTTGTTACCTGTGCACTGCGGCTAATCAAGTCTCGAATGAAGCCTGGAGGGTGAAACTGCTATGCAGTAGGAGTCTTATTTCCAGCCCTCATACTGTATTGAATTGTGAGGATCTGCTGTGTCTAAACCAACCCTGGAATGAAGTGGCTCCCAGGGCAGTGCCTGAGAGGCTGGTCCCCAGAGGCAGACTCTCCCCCACAGGGCCAGCCCTGCCGATGCTGAATTACTGAGGGGACTCCACAGCAATAAACAAGAAACTGGGCATCATAGCTTTCAAATCAATCTCAGCATCCGCATCATTATCACAGGACCCCTGCCCAGGTGCTGAAGGTATTTTGTTTTTCATTATGGCGCCATGGAGAATAAAGCGTTCAAGAAAATGCCTTTAAGATTTAAAAAAAACCCAAAAACATGACAATTCTGTGAGCATCTTTGCAATGTTTCTCTCTCCATCTCTGACAGCAGGCTGTTTTTCCCTGTTTGAGTCTCTCATTGACTGAGCTACTCTGAAAACATTAGCCGCTGGACTGCTTATTTTGTGAAGGGAAAGTATTTCTCTCGCTCTCTGAGCACAGCCCAGGCCTGCCCTGCCAATCCTCACAGCATCCTGGAAATGCCCCTTTATTTTTACAAATTGGGAAACGTGGCACAGAGTGAACACACACACACACGCACGCACACACACTGGAATAGTTTACATTCCACTGAGGTCTGCCATTTCCTGGAGCTGCAGCCCCTTCCATTCATGAGAAACACATCTCAAACCCCACTGCTCCTCAGGGCTGCCATCTCCCAGTCCCACTAGCAGCTAGAGGTGCTTACTGCTGCACTGCACCACGGTCAAAGCATGGGGATAATATTCCAGTAACATTGAACTGCTGGACAACTGCGGCATGCTGGAAAAAGAGTGCAAGCGTACGCAGATGTGATATGTACCAGTGTGTTTGTGTGTAACAGTGTGAGGGGACCACCGTCAGAAGCGTTTACACTGGCTGCAGTGCTCTGTAAATACACCATCTACTCAGTAAATCTGTGCATCGTCCTCTGCTACTTGAAACAGAGTCAGCAAGAATGATAGTAAAAAAACACAGTCTGATGGTGTAGCAACTTCCCTATTCCTGGAACTGTTTCTGCTTACATCCATAAAACATAAAAACTAGACACACCGCAGAATAGATCAGATCACAAACACCTGCATTGAGACTCGACTGCCAAGGGAGAAGAGGGCTGAGGGAGGGAGAGAGAAGAGGGCTGGGGGAGGGAGAGAGAAGAGGGCTGGGGGAGGGAGAGAGAAGAGGGCTGGGAGAGGGAGAGAGAAGAGGGCTGGGAGAGGGAGAGAGAAGAGGGCTGGGGGCTGGGTGAGAGAAGAGGGCTGGGGGAGGGAGAGAGAAGAGGGCTGGGAGAGGGAGAGAGAAGAGGGCTGGGGAGGGAGAGAGAAGAGGGCTGGGGGAGGGAGAGAGAAGAGGGCTGGGAGAGGGAGAGAGAAGAGGGCTGGGAGAGGGAGAGAGAAGAGGGCTGGGGGAGGGAGAGAGAAGAGGGCCTCGGAGGGAGAGAGAAGAGGGCTGGGAGAGGGAGAGAGAAGAGGGCTGGGGAGGGAGAGAGAAGAGGGCTGGGGAGGGAGAGAGAAGAGGGCTGGGGAGGGAGAGAGAAGAGGGCTGGGGGGGGAGAGAGAAGAGGGCTGGGGGGGAGAGAGAAGAGGGCTGGGGGGGAGAGAGAAGAGGGCTGGGGTGGAGAGAGAAGAGGGCTGGGGGGAGAGAGAAGAGGGCTGGGGGTGCGAGAGAGAAGAGGGCTGGGGGTGCGAGAGAGAAGAGGGCTGGGGGTGGAGAGAGAAGAGGGCTGGGGTGCAGAGAGAAGAGTCTGGGGGAGAGAGAAGAGGGCTGGGGGCAGGGGAGAGAAGAGGGCTGGGGGGTGCGAGAGAGAAGAGGGCTATCTCAAAACATCAACCCGAGAAACAAAAAGGAAAAGAGAGAGTTCATTAGAAAGCAATCTGTAGCTAACACTTACCGAATATCTCCCGCCGCTGGCGCATCTCGTCACCAGATAGATCATGCGCCTGCCTCCATGACCTTGGGAGGAGCACAAAGAGACAGACGCAACATAAAGAAACGGACCATGCATTCATCCTCGTGGAGATCACCTACACTACACTGTACTGTGGGTAATCCACACTACACCCGTGCAAGACAATAGATAGCTACTTAATTAAACAGGATAACAGAAAGTAAAACAGACACACTCACAGCAACACACAAACACATGCTCAAAGCAACACACACTTACAGAATACAGAAACACACTGACACACGCTCACAGCAACACACACTTACAGAATACAGAAACACACTGACACACGCTCACAGCAACACACACTTACAGAATACAGAAACACACTGACACACGCTCACAGAAACGCACTCACAGACACATGCGCTCACAGCAACACACACTTACAGAATACAGAAACACACTCACAGACACACGCGCTCACAGACACACACACACGCATACAGACACACAGACACACACACGCGCGCTCACAGACACGGGCGAAGCCATACCTGGTACAGCCGGATGATGTGAGGGTGTCGTAGCATCTTCATGATCTCAACCTCTCTGAAGATCTTCTTCAGGTTCTCATCATCCAGCTGCGTCTTGTCAACAATCTTAATGGCCACCTGAAATAAAGAGCAGAGGTGAATCACTCGAAGACAGACAGAGACTGAGGACACTTTGATTGGAAAGTGGACAGGGTGGACATGCTACTACCAGCAGGTCCCCAAATGGGACTGAACCCGGGTTCCACTACAGCACCTCCTGTGTGGCATCTCTGAGTTTCATGCACAGGGAGCGCAGGGGTTAATGCTGCTGCTCCTGCTGCAGGAAGGCTAACACAGAGGGTCTGTCACTTCTCATGTCTTTCATTTAACAGAAACCCTGCAGGCCACTTATGCCAGCTCCACCCAGCAGCTGACTTTCAAAGGGAGGCACATCAAAGTGCCGGCACGGTCTCTTTGAGGGCAGCCTGCCTCAGAGCTGAGGAACAGCCTGCTTCAGCTGGGAAAGGGAAACATGTGGATTTGGGGGCTTGTCATGTTTTCCCTATCCTGGTATTCAGGGATCACTATCAACTATCACTCCAGGGTTTCATTGCCACCTACTAAAAGAATCGTCTGAAACAATGAGCATTGTGCTTGCATTACAAGGCATGCAAAGAGAGTAACACAGAACGCCTTCATGTGAAGTCACAGAGGCGGTCAGGGTGAGGCTTGCTTTAATCTGCGCGAAACCAAGCCAGATCTCACTCTCAGTACCCTTGCATGTTTCCAAGAACCGAGAAAGCTGATCAAAGAAAACACTCAGGGAGGGAGAGAGGGTTTTCCCAATGAACACGGGCCACGCTGCGGTATTTTTCACAACTAAAAAGCCTGGGGAGTCTTTTTATAGGACATCTGGTAAAGACTCTAATTGAAACGGTACAGTGTACACAGCTGGTAACAGATGTTGGGAGAGACACACCAAAGAACTTTGAGGAATGACTCACATGAAAAATGGGCGGCAGCCTGAGCGGAGGGGAATCCCGCTAGTCAGAGTCTCAGGGCAGGCAAGTATCAGGAAAGAGGAAACCTCCAATGAGGATTGCCTGCCTGCCTGCCTGCCGCCAATACACTCACTCTGCCAGCCCATGAGCAGGGACGCGCTGGCCAGTGCAGTGCAACTGGACAGCAATCTCCCCTCCCTTCCTAGTCTCTCAGAAGCAGCCTCACCAGCTCTGAGGATGACACACAGAATGAAATGGCAGAAACAGTCCCTGTTGCTAAGGTGACCTCATGCGGTAACAATGAGCTGGACGTTGGCAGCTGCAGCACAAACAAGCCAGCGGAAAGAGACAGGCAGGGAGGCAGGGAGGGAGACAGGCAGGCTTCAGTGATTCTAGAAGGGAGATAAATAGGGGGGAGGTAGCAGGAGTGCCACTGGGAGACGAGGAAGAATTAAGGAGAAGGAGGTAAAAACAATTCAAGTAAAATGAGCACTGTGGGGTATTTCAATGCGAGTGGGAGAACCATGGGGCTATATCACTAAATAAACAAATGAATAGTCATGTAACCAAAACATTACAGAATGAGAGAGAGAGGGGGGAGAGAGAGAGCGAGAGAGAGGGAGAGTGAGAGAGAGAGTGAGACAGAGAGACAGAGAGCGAGAGGGGGAGCGAGAGAGAGACAGAGAGGGACGGAAAGAGGGAGGGAGAAAGACAGGAGAGGAGAGAGAGACAGAGAGCGAGAGGGGGGGAGAGATAGAGAGCGAGAGGGAGGGAGAAAGACAGGAGAGGAGAGTGAGGAGAGAGGAGAGAGGGAGCAAGAGAGAGGGGGAGAGAGGAGAGAGACAGAGAGCGAGAGGGGGGGGGAAGAGAGCTTGTTCATGCTGTGTGTGTGACAGCAGGACTCAGTGTTCAGATCATCTGGAACTCCGTCAACAAGTGATGTGAACATTACAAAACAAAACCACACTCTTCAATTAGGACATGCTGCTGGGTTCTTGGCAGGCACATAGTTCAGCCCTGTGTGTGTCTGTGTGTGCATGTGTCTGTGTGTGCATGTGTCTGCGTGCGTGTGACAAGACACGTGTTCTGAAGAGGTTACAGTACCATGCTTTTTATAAAGAGCTTTTTTTTTTTTTCAATAGATGCAAGAATGTGAACTGGTGGATTTTAAAGATTCATTTTGTTTAGTATTACATAAAGCAAAGCCTGCAGTGAATTGAGTTAACAAGTTAACAAGTGTGATTGCGGTCTCTATCCTTCCTGCTCAGTCTCTGGTCTTAGATTGACTCAAGTGCAAAAAAAAAAAAAATAACTGCTTCAAAACTAGAAAACACTCTCAGAGTGAATGTCAATTCCAGGGCTGAGTACCGCACCAAGTGTCTACAGAAATCAACAGCTTTGCACTGGAGCAAAAGGGAGAATAAATCTGAGCTGATTTACTAGAAAACTGTCCCAAGATCGGAGACATGGCAGGAAAGAGAATCTTTTATTAATGAAGGCTGGGTTTCCAAGCAGCCGGGACACACAATGGAATTCAATGTGATCGTACAACACGTTGGGCCTTCCCTGCCGGGTCACTGCAGAGCCCAGCATGAAGCCAGGAGCACTCATCCAGCCAGTCAATACCAGCTCACAGTATAGAGCCTGCAAGGGAGAATTTATTAAGAGTGAGCAAAACCACGATCAAACAGCTTCCACACAGTGGAAAATCAAAACCACCAGGAGCAAACAAATCATTCATTTTCAAAATTCACAAAAACTGCAGTTGTGAGTGTCAGTAACCTCGCTGACGCCGAGGTTCGAAGTTCAGAGTAACCTCGCTGACGCCGAGGTTCGAAGTTCAGAGTAACCTCGCTGACGCCGAGGCTCGAAGTTCAGAGTAACCTCGCTGACGCCGAGGCTCGAAGTTCAGAGTAACCTCGCTGACGCCGAGGTTCGAAGTTCAGAGTAACCTCGCTGACGCCGAGGCTCCGAGTTCAGAGTAACCTCGCTGACGCCGAGGCTCCGAGTTCAGAGTAACATTGCTGACACTTACGCTACAGTCTGAATGGCTGCCAGCAAGACCCAGCAGAAAAGGAAAGTGCGGTCCACCTACAGCACAGCACCTTACTGAGATCCTACGACAGTAGCATTACCATAACTCTTATTATTACTATTATTATTAGCACATTCACACTCGCACAACACACTCAAATCTCTGGCTCTGGAGAGATGCTCGCTGGAGTCACAGGCAGCCCTCCCGAGCTATACAGAGAGGCCACTGCATAACACAGCTGGGGAGCAGAGCACACACAACACAGGAGCCCTGAACAACCCCATGGGTTCAAATATCAAACCCATTCTTTTAGTCTGTGACTGGACTGGTACAGCATCAGCATGAATTTAATCATTCATAGTGAAAACCACAATCTCAATGCATCAGGGGTATTTCCTATGGTTATGAGAGGATGTGAATCCTGATCACACTTAGTATTAGGCACACAGGTGCAGAGTGCAGACAGACCTGCAGATGCTGTGCAATGCATGCTGCGTGGGAGTGCAGCGCACTGCAGAGGAGATGGAGGCTGCTTCATGCTGAGCTCAGCACCGGAGCAGCTGGAAGAAAGAGCGCACAAAGCCTGAATAAAGACACCAGCTGCCTGCCGTGATGGCCAGTGTTTGCAATGGCTCCTGCTCCTCAGATACCCCAGCTGACACTGTCAGGTTACTAAGCAACACCTGCTGCAGTCAAGGCACCTTGCTCTTTGTAAAGCGCTCTGTCTGAGATGAAAAGAAAGCCATGCAGAAGCGGAGCGATTCAGAGTATTATGTGTTTCATAGCTCAGCTTCAGATAGCTCTGTGGGGAGATTGATCCCTCTCAGTCCACTATGAGGACAGGCTGCTCCAGGAGGGATCTGCAGGAGCTCTTGGCCATTTCATAATTTACAGCCTTTCTCTTAATAACTAAGGAGAACTCTTCACCAGGCCTACCTAGAAACAAGATGCAGTAAAATCTCACTTACAGGGTTTTAATTGAATGCAATAGAGGATAGGAGCCCTAAATAGAAGAGAGTCCCAAAGCCCATTTAACCCTAACCCTATAATGTTCAGAGTTCAGGCACGTCCGTTATGTTTCAGGTCGTATTGGCCCAGTGTGATTTTAAACTAAATGAAAACAGCCTTGAATTGATCAAATGTGTTTTCATTGCATAGCTTTTACTCATTTTGAATTAAACATTAGAAATGAATGTAGACTCTCCTTATAATAAACTCAAAGATATATTTCATCGCATCATACTGTTATATGAGCAGTGTATTACTCACAAACCACAACTGTATTTGAGCAGGGAATGAATGAAGCTTGAGCAATGGTACACCCATTTCCAATAACATTTCTTACATATATATATATATATATATATATATATATATATATATATATATATATATATATATATATATATATATATATACACACATATATACATATATACACACACAAAAATAGGACACAAACAGAGGAGTTATTTGTAGACCCTTTCTGTCCAGGATGAATGACATGTACTCTCAGGTTCCTTTGTAAATGCAGGGCAGAACTGCGAGATCACATTGTGCATGACGGACATGATGTTTGCACAGATATTGCTACATTTCATACAGCTAATGTTTGTCTTAGTCATTTTTTTTTATTTTACCCCATTTTTCTCCCAATTTGACAAATCCGATCGTATTTTTTAAGCTCAGCTCACCGCTACCACCCCTGCGCTGACTCGGAGTGGTGAAGATGAACACACCCTGTCCTCCAAAACGTGTGCCGACAGCCGACCGAGCCGACCGCATGCACCACTCAGGAGCCCCCCTTACTGTCATTTTTTGAGGGGCAAAAGTTGCATCTTGCTCATTTTTTGCCAATGCCAGCTGCTGCTGGCAGAGATGTACCGGCTCCTTCTGCCTGAACACTGTGGATAAGAGCATCGCTGCAGGAGCTCTGGGTATTCCTGCCTGAACACTGTGGATAAGAGCATCGCTGCAGGAGCTCTGGGTATTCCTGCCTGAACACTGTGGATAAGAGCATCGCTGCAGGAGCTCTGGGCATTCCTGCCTGAACACTGTGGATAAGAGCATCGCTGCAGGAGCTCTGGGCATTCCTGCCTGAACACTGTGGATAAGAGCATCGCTGCAGGAGCTCTGGGCATTCCTGCCTGAACACTGTGGATAAGAGCATCGCTGCAGGAGCTCTGGGCATTCCTGCCTGAACACTGTGGATAAGAGCATCGCTGCAGGAGCTCTGGGCATTCCTGCCTGAACACTGTGGATAAGAGCATCGCTGCAGGAGCTCTAGGCATTCCTGCCTGAACACTGTGGATAAGAGCATCGCTGCAGGAGCTCTGGGCATTCCTGCCTGAACACTGTGGATAAGAGCATCGCTGCAGGAGCTCTGGGCATTCCTGTCTGAACACTGTGGATAAGAGCATCGCTGCAGGAGCTCTGGGCATTCCTGCCTGAACACTGTGGATAAGAGCATCGCTGCAGGAGCTCTGGGCATTCCTGAACTTCTTTGAATGAGGGGTGTCACTAGAGCCTTGCCCAACATCTCCAGGAAAATCCTGCAACGATACAGCTTGCCAGCATTCCACAGTGCAAAGTACAAAAGCATTGCATGCCGACACATCAGCTATATTGTAGAAGATGGCCAGCGGCCAGCGGGCAGTCATGCGTTGACAGATGCAGGTTGCTGTCAGGTTGTCAACCCCCCTTTAGGAGGAACTGTAGTCCAGCAACATCCCTGGTACACCGCGCTGCATCCCTGTGCGTCGAGCTCATCACAACAGTGTCAGCATCTTCAGACTCATTACTGTACTACCCTCTGCCTTGTAGAGGTGTGTATTAACCTTGATTCTAAACATCTCTCCAGAGAGGTGCAGCCCTTTCCAGACATCATCATCATCATCATCATCTTAAAATACAAAGCAAATACATTTTATATTTTCCTAACAATATTCAAACGACATCTTGCAAACAATTAATTCAACTGATCCCACTGTAACGCTATTAAAACAGCGTGGCATTCATCTTCATTTTATTAAAACTAGAAGCTGACACTCGCTCGGACCGTCTTTGATTTCAGAGAATGACGCGGCGAGCATTCAAGTTAACTAATGAAACACGTCAATTATTGATCGCTTTATTTATGTTGCATACGCGCTGGATTAAAAGCGTAGCACTGTGAGTCTCACTAGGTATCAATGTGTTGAAATGTAAATGAAAAGTTTCTAAATGAAATTCATGGCATGTCAGTAAACAGAGAGAGAATAAACTTGCGTGCATATCCAGCGTGCCATCTTTGAGAAGCGTGCCGCGGGTGCATTTCTTACTGTTGCCAAACTGTTTTTTGTTTTTTTTAAGCTCAAATAAAAGATCTTTGACAGGCTTGGTTTTTCCCAGCTAATTTACTGTGCTCGAATAGTTTTTTGACTTATTTTCTCTGGCTGTTTGTTGCTTTGTCTGTGTCTCGCTGTCTGAGTCGATTGACGCTGAATCACTCTTTACCGCACAATGTGCATGTTTAAAAGAAAAGGCGTTCTTTAGGGAACCACATGAACGGTGTTTAGCCCAGCAAGTCAGGGGAGGCAGGGATCTTAAAGACAGGCAGGAGTTACATTATTTTGAGAAGTTCAATCATAATAGTAAACAGTAAAATAGTATTCTACGTTAGGCTGTGGAGTGTACTGATACAGACAGGAATGAACGTGCATACCAAGTGTGTGAATCAAGTCTGTTGACTGACAGCAGCTTACATACACTCTGAGTTGTAAACAAGGAAGGAGAAGGCTTATCACAGATAAAGTGCAAGGATCACTTGCTCCTGTGTTCTGGCGTGTTGCAATTTCAGCTTCTGGAATGAAGGACAGCTGACGCTCCACGGAAAGGAAGGCTCTGCACTCTGCACAGAAACACGAACATATTTACAAGAGAGCTCCCTCAACATTCAAAACCTTTGTCACCTGCTGTCGGGTTACACTGAAAACCATGAAGGTGTAGAGTTTTTAATGCGGACGCACAGTAAAGTGGCAGCCGTTCAGTTCCGTGGGGCTGTGCCCGTGCGTTCACCACTACCACTTCAGTGCCCTGACACAGACCCAACCAGACCAGTGATCAGAGCGCTGAACCGCAACACTGCCACATAAACTTGGCAGGCAAACAAGCCACAGAGTCTGTTTCCACTGGCGCTTGAGCTGTGGAGTCCTGATAAAGGGTACGTGGACATGAGTGGAGTGGGGCAACCTTGCCGGATGACACCAAAAAAAACATCTGCCGACTTAATTTCTTAGCTTTTCTTTAGCATTAGGGATAAGCCTCCACCAAAAGCACCTACCAGCCAGCAAGACTGAGTAACAGCCCCAAGTGATCATTACTGACAGACTGCTGCCCAGCTTGTAACCCTATCACCACAGTGCAGACGCATAAACATGGCTGTGAATCACAGGTAGGAGTCCCACAGACACTGCTCTCCATGTTACAAACACAGGCTGTACCTGCTCAAGACTATTATTATATTCGTATATGAATCAGATTAGAGGATATGAATCCACGAGGCTCTGTGTTTCTCGCACTCACAATCAATTGGATTCTCGTGTACAGTGTTTGCTACCCTGGCAGTCCAATCTGGATGGCTGCTCCTGATCGCTTCCTATAGCAGTTTTATCTGCTTTCATGAACCCATTCATTCATTCACTGTTTTGAACCTGCTGGAACCCAACATATCCCATTCCTGTCACTCCGGAGAGCAGAGGGAAGCCCTGGGGCAGCGGAGACTGCGAGACACATGGAATTCACAGATCCCACGCTTGGAAATAAAGTTTATTATGATGCGTGTTACTGTAGCTATAACAGCTGTTTTGTTTTAACCAACTACAGTAGTAGCAAAAAAACTTCCTGATTCTACTTAAAAATAACTCACACAGCAGATCTAAAGAAGTACGATACTATTGCTTTATTTCAAGAAGTTTTACACACACAAAAAAAAGAAAAAAAATGATTTTTGAAGCCGGATTGTATGAAACAAACCTCCGGACGCCTATGGTACTGGAGTTGCAAATCTCTTCACGTGCAGCACCATTCCTCAGAGGGATCGGCAGAACAGAGACCGGAAGGGAAGTGCAAAAGGACTGATTCCCCGCACAGCACATTTAGAATCAGAGGCACAGCCAGCCAGGTGCTTCACAATGAAAGAGCTCCTCTGAAACACGCACCTCATGATCTTCTGCAGAAACACAGATGAGCTCCATCTTTTTCTTTTGTTAAGGCAGGAAGGAAACTGAAGGGCTGTTCTGAAGAATGCATTTATAAATCCGAGCGAGCCTGCTGCACAATACTGGGAGCAGATCTGTACTCTCCTGTTTTTTTGGACACTTCTCCCTGACAACTCCCGGGACGGACTCTCTCGTATTTTGCTCAGAACTCTGTTAAACCCCTTTAGGTCAGCAAGCCTTTCATTTCTGCAAAAGTCAATTTCTCGCAAATATTTCAGGTACTAAAATCATGGAAGCCGTGTCATGTAGGGTCTGTGGTTTCTGCAATCCCTGTCTGTATGCAGCAGGGTTTAGCACTCAGGGGAGCCCTGTGGCTGGCAGGCAGGCATACTTCACCATCAATGATGACTTCGCATGCGATAAGCACTAAAAAAACCCACAAATATTCATGCAAATTTCAAGCATCTTGGACGACAACATATTCTCACATACTCCTACACAACGCTGGAAAAAGACATACTGTCTGTGCAGGGCTGTGTTTAACAGTGGGACATGGCAGCAAGAATGATGCGTGTGGTAAGCACGAGAGATCACAAAAACACCAAAAGCCAGCGACGCTCAGAAAACCAGAGCTTCAATAACATCTTTCACTGCCAAAGGAAAAACAGATCCAGAAAGTTCCATGTGCACAGACCTTTGCATGCTGTGACTAGTTCAGCAAATCTGTAAGAGACATGTGCCCAGACTCACACATTGCAAAGTATTCTGCAGGGAAGTGTAAAAGTCACTCAGATAGCGAAAGAGCGTTTCTATTACAATTTCAGCATGAGCATTGCTTTAGAAATTCAGATCGGTTGATAATATGTGCTTCTACACAGCGATAGTGTTCATTTCAAATAGAAGATAGTTGACAGTGAAATGTTACTGACAGTGATATTACTGATCCGCCACACACGTGCAGTGTAATGAATAACGTGCAAACACCACGTGGCTGTGTGGCTGGGCTTTGATTAATATTTTTTATTTTTAGAGGGTTTTTTCTTTGATGACGAGGTCAATGTGCAGCACCAAACTCAGCCTTCAGGTTTGTTGTGTGATGATAGTAACAACGCCACTGTGTATGCGTTGCTGTCCTGCAAAATCAACTCCAGTAGACCTGTTCACAAAGTACTGGCTGCTGCCAAATCAGCCACCTGCAACTACAGCACAAGAAGAACCACGGGGGCTGAGAGAATCGGATTGTGAAGCATGCTTGTGTTTCTGATATCTTTTCCTTTTTAAAAGCAATTTGAAGGAGCAGAGTATCACAGTCTATCATTCTACAAAGTAATACAGTGGAATGGTATTCACTTGACATCAGGACACTAAGATTTGAGTTTACAAGCTCCCTCTGTGCTGCCAGGTATGTGGGAGTTAGTAATATTAAAAGCTACAGCACACTGTTAGTATGAGCTGTGGCAGCGCTCCTACAAGCCTCCTCCTGCCAACTTTCACTGCTCTGTGGGGAATCGTTTTCACACAACAGCAGGGAACGCGACTTTTAAATATGTATAGAATAATATTCTCTCTCCTTCATGTCCTGGTCCAGCCAAGACTTACAACTCAACGTGAACGTGAGCTCCCGACTGCATAACACCCGGCACTCCATGACCTGACTTACTTCTCCTCATCCACACCACATTAGAAAGTGTCCTTGTATCTCGCAAAAGTGACACTGCCCAGAGCCTGGAGCAAGCCTGTCTATAGCAGTCACACAGCAGAATGAAGACAGCACTGTGGAACTGGGCACTACCCCACAAAACCCTTCTACCCAGCAAGCGTGACCCCCCCCCCCCCCAAATCAACGAGGCGGCTCGGAGCACCACTGCAAGCTGGACTGGTCAGAGATCCCACAGCACCAACAAGCTGTGATCCTCTCAAATCAACGAGGCGGCTCGGAGCACCACTGCAAGCTGGACTGGTCAGAGATCCCACAGCACCAACAAGCTGTGATCCCCTCAAATCAACGAGGCGGCTCGGAGCACTATTGCAAGCTGGACTGGTCAGAGATCCCACAGCACCAACAAGCTGTGATCCCCTCAAATCAACGAGGCGGCTCGAAGCACCATTGCATCTGCGTGGATCAGGCCTCCTCAGTGCTTTCCCTTGTAAACACCCAGCCTGCAAAGACCACGTGGGACAAAGCCTCTTTATACTTCCAATGCAAATGACTTGAAACAAATGAAGAGCTAGCGAGCAGAGCCTGCAGTGGTAAACATCTCATAGGCAGGTTGGAGTGCGTTTGATCCCAAAGTACATCTGGAGGGCATGCACTCTCAGCGGAAGTGTAAGAAAACATTACACCCCATTTTCATTGAATACTGTGAACTGTTCCTCTACAACGCCGGCATACAGTAACATTACTGCACAGCAAGGGAGAGGGATTGCATGGCGATTCTCTGTGTACTTTCTCCCTGTGTGAAAAACACCACCACAGGCAGCATGCAGTGACAGGAAGCAGGGAGATGAAGGGTCAACACACTGTGCGTCTGACAGCAATCTCACCCTGCCTGCTCTGTGAAAATGGTTCCCCTTGGCCTCTCTCTAGTCAGCACAGAGCAGTGAGTCACTCACAAAGTATTCCACAGCCTGGCGATGACAAAACAGCTCCCAGTCCCACTGCACCTCAGAAATGAGTGGGACACGAGTCAACTGACTATTTCCCCACCATCGCAGCCTCCCCTGACGATGCACAGGGAGCAGAGAGCTTCACTTGCTGGTGTTCTTTTTCCTTTCTTTATAAATTTAGTCGTTGCCAATTATTTTTATTATTTTCTCCCAATTTGGAATGGCCAATTATTTTTAGGCTCAGCTCACCGCTACCACCCCTGCACTGACTCGGGAGGGGTGAAGACGAACACACACTGTCCTCCAAAGCGTGTGCCGTCAGCCGACCGCTTTTTTTCACACTGCGGACTCACCATGCAGCCACCCAGAGCTACAGCGTCGGAGGACAACGCAGCTCTCGGGCAGCTTCCTGGCAAGCCCGCAGGCACCCGGCCCGACTACAGGTGTCGCTGGTGCGCGGTGAGCCGAGGACACCCTGGCCAACCTAACCCTCCCTCCCCCCGGGCGATGCACGGCCAATTGTGCGCCGCCCCCTGGGAGCTCCCGTCCTCGGTCGGCAAAGGAATAGCCTGGACTCGAACTCGCGACGTCCAGACTATAGGGCACGACCTGCACTCCACGCAAGTGCTTTTATTGGATGCGCCACTCGGGAGCCCCCCACTTGCTGGTGTTGAGGCATAGCAGACAGGCGAACGAGACTTCCTAGTGAACGCGTCTGCTTACTGCACAAGATGCACATGGAACTGGGACTGTGACAGGCAGGGTGGACACGATTGCTCATTTCAGATCAATTTGTTCCTTTGCTTGCTCATTTCTTTCATTTCCAAGACGTTCATTTTCCACGAGCGCCTCGAACGAAAAAGAAAAACGCCACTGCAAGCTGTGCAATGCGTCACCAGCTTGTGCAGAATAAGCAGGCAGCCTGTCATTGTGTTACTGTGTCATCCTGCTCAGATGGAAGCAGTGTCCTCCTCTCCACTGCCTACTCCTCTCTCTGCCCTCATTCAGAGGTTAAGAATAGCTCCTCTGTGTCAAACCAAGAACGAAAAATAAGCCCTGCGTCATCCTGCCTCTATTTCTCAGCAGGAGCACTAAGAGCCAATTACTGGGGGTCTCCGGAGGCCCCCCTTCTCCGACACTGCGTCTCAATGTCACTGCTTCTGGCATCGGCAGCAGCAGGGTGACGTCAATACCAGTCCCTCGACACACTGGGGGAGCGATCGCACTGCCACTGCCTGCTCCATGAGCTATACAGCACACAACCACACACAGCCCCTCTCCCCTTCACAATTTCACAGGCACAACTAACCCAGGACAGCAATGATGGTACAAAACAGCGTTCTCCCCTCGAGCTTGGAATCGCAAGTTCTACTATGAGGAGTCAATGCAACTTCCGGTGCAAGACAGCGAAGTGTTTGTGTGCGTGTGGGCGAATACGGTACAGTAGGACTTCCGAATCATCACTAACAGAGCGCAATGCTGCACAATCATTATCAGGCTTGCAAGCCCTGATTCATACCCAAACCAGATCTTATCTCACAAGGTCATTTGAGCTGCAAAAGGAGATTCATCTACAAGCTGTGCTCCCGTATCGCTGTCTGCAGGCTTCGAAACTCGACAGGGGAATTTGGAGGAGCTGCCTAAAATGTCATTTAGAGGTTATAAAACCACATTCAATGCAAGCTTTTTTATCCCTAGTGAATTATTTCGCCAGTTCATGAAACTGCATGCTATATTACGAATGGAAAGGCAATTTCAACAGACACAGCTTTACTGGGAGCACCATTCTAGCAGCACGGGTCTAACTGGAATACAGTTTGGTCCTGAAGCTTTCCAGTTCACTGTGCGAGACAGACCCAAGTTCATATTGCTTTGCGATACTGTCACAGTGAAATTTCTTTTGAATGCTGCAGTTCAGCTAACTTTCCTGCCGTTAGCAGCAGCCTCAGATACAGTGTCTGTTGCAGCCTGATTGCATCCCACAGCCTCCCAGCAGCTCCAGCCCTGTACAATCAAACTCCACACAGCCAGTCTGCTGTACCAACTAATGATGCCTGGAGCAGAAACCAAGCAGGATTTCACTCCTGGGAGCCGGAAAGACATTCCACTCATCAGATCGCCCTTAATTAATAAGAAATGACCACCAAGTGAATTCCTGCAGGTTTCATTTCAGCGAAGTCTGTCAGTGTGGAGCTAAGCGAGTCAGTGAGAGGAGAGAGGGAGAGAGGGCGGTCTCTGAGCCTGCTGGCTTAACTATCTCTTTGAAATATTCATGGGAGCTGTTGCTCCAGACGGGATATATAGGGCCCTATGAAATCCGAACGCGGAATTCAGAGGAAAAAGAGAGTTAGGCAGCCGAGGACATTACCACAAAATCAGTTTAAACAAACAATTTTAAAAATGACATTGAAACAGCACGGTGTTTGTATGACAAGAGGCTTCAAGAAACACGCTTCATGAAAACATTTTTGCACCTCTCAGCCACCGTACACGAGCGTGATTTTAACTGTAAGAAAGCGCTTTCTCTCGGGCTGCTTCACTTGCTAGCTATCGTTATCGCTCGGGGGAAAACGACTTCCTGTAAGTTATTCTGAGCAGACAGGACTGTCAGGACCGCTGCAGAATGTGGGGTCTAGCGGCTGCATTTTCTCTCCATTATTAATTAAAACATTAAATCTGTTTTGAAATGTTATAGTTCAGCTTGAGTTGAAAAGACAAGCTACTAAAAAAGCCGACATTTACATTTGTTTTTTTAATTTACAATTTTCTATTACATTGAGTCAATTTGGACCCTTTTTTCTGAAAGCACTTTGATTAAAACCGTTTAAAAAGGGGGGTATTTTTTATCATATTTTTTCATGCATTTCTAGCTTCATCATTGCTGTCAATGAATCAAACAAATACAGGAAAAAATAAATCTGAAAATTCAAAATAATAAAACATAGGGCCCTAAATATATTTTCAAACACAATTTAAAAAAAATACATGAAAAAAAATGTAACGGGTCTCTCCAGACAAGGGCTCATACGCATTAAACTTTATGGTGTCAGTAACAGTGTTTAACTTGACCGTGTTTCATCAGGTGATGCACAAACGCCACAAAAACATTGCTATTCGTCCGATTCACTGATCTGTATTGTGCGATAACTGACCCTTCCCAGCATCATAATAAACACGTGCCTCAGACCAGGCAGTGAAAGAGATGGGTCTTAACAGCATCATTTCTGCGTTAAGAAACATGTATTTAAGCCAATAGTAATAAAGAGAGTCTAGGTTTCATTTTCCAATAATGACGTACTTTTCGTTATTTGCAATGCGTATAATTGCATTGTTAAGTCCTCTGAACAGGACAGGCTATACTTACTGTTTGGAAAAGACCCAGCGTATTTGTTACAATGGGAAGGTCATCTTGCCAGCTCTTCTGGCTGTATATGATCTCCCTTTTTACAGAAGCACCCACACTAACCCCGCCAGCTATCTCCTCCTGCCATCTCAGCCACAGACCCTTTCTGAACAGCTGTGCGTATGTAATACTGCGGGTTACTGGGGAGTGAATGGAGGTCTCACCCTCTCCCTCGCGTCCAGCACCTTTGAGTCCAGGAATCCCTGCTATACAGACACTGTAATGCCATACATTCTGCATTCTCCAAAGAGACCCATTGAAAAAACGACTGTGATACTGACTGGATGAAAATAAACCCAACAACAGACAAAAGCTGCTGCTGAATCACTGCAAGGAAGACCACGATTAATAGAGGACACATAAACACACTCTACTGAGTTTAAACTGAGATCGATCGGATGGAAAGGAAGCTTTCAGAAATACTGCTGGACTCCACTGGACTGCAATGCACGACGTGGACGGCAATATTCAGAGTCTCAAGTCTTTGATTGCTTCTTGCAAAGAAAAGAAAGTTTGTACCAAAAGAGAGCAGCAGGTTGGCTCAGTGTTACGTGTAGCCACCCGTATGCTGCACAGCTTCCTCTGTACATTTAAACAGGACGTCTTTCTGTAAAGTGTGTGCAGTATATGGAAGGTACGGTACAGCATCAGGGCGTGTTAATGCATTGTGATCTGTTTTGCGTACCAAGTAGGCGATAGTAAAACGTTTGGCCGTAGCTGCACACGCCCAACGTGCAGATTTAGATTTTGACATCATGTAATGTGTACAGATATGTTACTTCAGCACAATGATTTACATTTAAAACAAACCGAGCACTAGAGATATGAAATCACTCTTACTGGACAAGCCAAGCAAAGATTTGTACACAAAGTGCTCTTAAAGTCGCTCTTCAATGGAATTATTTACTGTTCTCTTTACTTTGCTCTTACTTATCTGCTGCTGGCTTTATAACTGCTCTTATCTGGAAAGTGATATTCTGTACTGTGATGTTTTTTATTGTGATACTCTGTACTGTGATATTTTGTAACCCCTGTAATTCACCCTGGATAAAGTCATCTGTTAATAAATAAATAATACCGTGCGTGTGTGCATTTCACAGGTTCTGTTTGTACCGACATCTTGATATTTCTGGTCCGGTCGTCACACCGAGACGCTGTAAACAGACAGCGTTGTCACTGACGTCTGAAGTACAGATACAGCTCATTTCAACACCTCTGACAATTGGTTAGATGGAGCCTCTGGGTAATAATCTGTGATGTAAATCACATCTAAACCCATTACTGGCCAGGAAAATACTCCTGTAAATCATGTGTTAAATACTGCCCCATCAAATTACAGCCATCTTTTATGCACATGGGCCAAGACCTCTTAACTTACTGCCATGTGTATCAGGAGAGACCCATCACCACAACAATGTGTGTGTTAGTGTCAGTGTGTGCGTTTGAGTGCGTGCGTGTGTGTGCGCGTGCGTCAGTGTGCGTGCGTGTCAGTGTTCGTGCGTGTGTCAGTGTGTGCGTGTCACTGTTCGCATGTGTCAGTGTGTGTGTCTTTTTGGGGCCAAATTTAAAGAAAGGAACCACATTCTTTATAAAAACAGGTTCCTAAAAAAAAAAAAACTGTTTTCAGTAGGGATCAAACTCCTTCCTTTCACCCTGTGACGAGTTTCAATTACTGGGGAATTATAAATATGGATATACTGGCTGTCAATGCAATGTCCACAAAAGAATAGCAATGCAATTCTCATGTGTCTGTTTGAGGAGCCCACCTACAGACTCAATGTGGCTCCACTGTCATAGGCATGAGAGAGAGAGAGAGCAAGAGAGACAGAGAGAGAGAGAGAGAGGAGCGAGCGAAAGAGAGAGAGAGAGAGAGAGAGAGAGCAAGAGAGAGAGAGCAGAGAGAGAGAGAGAGCAGAGAGAGAGAGAGAGAGAGAGCAGAGAGAGCGAGAGAGAGCAAGAGCAAGAGAGCGAGAGAGAGAGAGAGAGAGAGAGAGAGAGAGAGAGAGAGAGAGAGAGAGCGAGAGAGAGACAGAGACAGAGAGCGAGAGGACATTCACAGCACGAGTGGAGGGCTGGACTGGCACTCCTGAGAGATGTGTTTAAAATGACATGCGATATTGATGAACATGGAAGTCCCAGCTATGATGCCTCTTCCTGCTTCAAGCACAAGCATGCAGAGATTCCTCTCGACCCCTGTGTGACCCTGGAAGAGATGAGTCACGCTCTCCAAACCTGATGTCATCCTAACCAGGGGGACTCCTTTCCACTGAACACCCCCATCACTCCTCCCAGAGTCCAGCAGTCAAACAGCCCCTGTGAGCAAAGCCAGGGCACTCTGTGAGACCCCCTGGGAATCCCAGAGTCTGCAAGGTCCTGTATCAAGGGTTGCAGGGGCTCAGTGAGGAGCACAACTGAACCTACTTCATGATCAAATGAAGTGCACAACATCACTACGCTTGCTACTAATCCATTGGTATGTTTTTGCCAAATCGATGATTAACATCAACATTTATTTTAGACAGAATTTACCGTTTTTTTCCGATCTTTAATTTTCAATTCAAGCAGAGAACGGGTGAAATCGACCTCTATGCTTTAAGAGAGAAACGCCTCGCTTAGCTTAAACCCCTTTATCATATTCAACATGCAACAAAACCATGGTTACCAACATTCTAACTGAAATAACGTTTGGTCATACCTATACCTTGTATAGATAAAGATCCTACACACATTTAAAAATCGTCTCAAATAAAAGAGTATTACACATACATTTACAAGTAAAAAAAATATGCAACACAAAACATTAGATAGTTGAACAGAACTAACTTATTATTAGGAGTCTGAGCTCCCCTCTCCTGCTTCAGCACAGCCGGACTCAGAGTCACAGGAAGGCAGACGGGCTCGCTTTGTCCTGCTGCGGAGACTTCAGCCATCGCCCAGGGTATTGTGCACAATATTCATTAAGTGTTTTCCTCTTGCGCACCATTTTCAAATCAAACTGACCCTGTATACCTGAAGCAAACGCTTACCTGGAACCTTAACCTGCTAATTTCAAAGCAGGCGCTTTGAATGACAGGCGCTGTAGCTGGCAAATGAAAGTGCACAGTCTGTGCAGGTCTTGATGATTGACAGCCATTTAAACGAATGAGAGCATTCTACTCTGCTTCAGTCAATGAGATCTGTCAGGACTGGATGAAATGACTGACAGTGAACTACAGTAGCCTGCTGTGGACCACTGAGATCACTGACAGCGACCCCCAGCCATTCAGAGCGGAACAGAGACGGGACAGACAGTAAAAACGACACAAACTATTTCTTAATGATTATTTTTGGTAAGAAAATAAAAAACACCGAGTGGTTTTACCGACGTTTATCCTGTGTAAATTTATTTCAGTCGAACTCATATATAATGTGCATGTCTTGTATATTGCTGCTGTATTTTGTAACGTGTGTAGGGGTTCTGTGTTCATTTAGTTGGGCAGTTAGTTTATTAACGCTAAGTTAACCCTGAGGAACCCTCATTATTTTTGCCTCTGCCACTGTGATAGCCCGAAACACACCCGCCAGCTAATTTCATAGTACATAGCGATTTAAGCTTTTTGAGCGTGTTGTTTTGCTTTAGTTGTATTAATGTTAGTTTGTTGCTTTTCTTTTACTTATTCAGTTCATTTCATATGCAGATGCCCGCGCGTCATGACAAGTAATACAGATTGATTGATTGATTGATTGGTGTTGTGTCGGGTGGTCAGCTCTGTCTTAAGAGAACACTTGGGCTAAGAGAACACTTCGCTTGCTTCCCGAGGAGTGTTCTCTTAGCCGGAGATGACTTCACAACAGAAAAGTGCTTCCAAGATGAGCCTTCCTCTTGCCCAGCAGATTCGTGGAGTTTGTGGTAGTTTATAAAGGCATTTCTGTTCAGTGTGATGTTTGAAGGTGAGCGACTGCGCCTACAGCAGGACATGGGCCTTGCTATTCAGGACAGGACTGTTCAATCTTCAAAGCAAGTGTAGATCTGAATGAGGAGATAATCGCGTGGGCCCATTACACCGACACAGCTGGAACAGGCTGCCCTCAGCACGGTCTCACCCTGGATCCCAGCCAGCATGCTGCCTGATCATGCCTCACCGCTGTTTCAATAATCACAAATGGGATTAACCCTCCAGGGACAAACAAACACTGAAACCTTTTCATTAGAGGGAGGCCTCTTAACCACACCTGGGTCCAGACGGGACTGTCTCGAACCCTAACCCTGGCCCTCTGCTGAAGACATTCTCCATGCAAGCATTTTCCTGTGTAAGGACAGCAAGGTTTGAATGCATGCATGTTTCTACTGGTGACATGGAATGCCGTTGCCAACGCAGAAAGAGATACTGCAGTGCTAATAAACCTCTCAACAACATAGAGAGTGTACAACCTAACCCAAGTGTACCAAACACCTCAACAGTACAAAAAGCATGGCCAATCGGAACTCAGGGAAAACATCCAGGTCAACAGAGAGAGAGAGAGAGAGAGAGGGAGGGAGGGAGAGAGAGAGAGGAGAGGGAGAGAGGGAGAGAGAGAGAGAGAGAGAGGGAGGGAGGGAGAGAGAGAGAGAGAGGGAGGGAGAGAGAGAGAGAGAGAGAGGAGGGAGAGAGAGAGAGAGAGAGAGAGAGAGAGAGAGAGAGAGAGGGGGAGGGAGAGAGAGAGAGCGCTTGTTTCCGTCCCTGGCAAGTCTCCACTCGCTACCTGGGAGCTGAGTGCATTGACAGGCGTCGGGGTAGGAATGTTTCTGGCAAGGCTTCCCATCCATCCCACTTCTGTCTGCTTGACAGGAGCGTCTTGTTCCGGCCACGAGGGATTCAGCACAGACAGCAGGTGAGGTACGGGGGACAGGAGGGCATGCAGACTGACAACACCACAGGCCAACACAGCAAAACGGGCTGAACTTGTCTTGAACGTGTATATGGGTGAAGAAGGCAAGGAAAGGCAAGCACACACGCTGGCAGACAGCGCTGCTTCTCGAATGTTTTGTTTGGCAGTGTAGTGTGTGTGAGCCCAGCTCAGGAACAAGAACGCTCTCTGGAATTGATGTATCCGTTTTCAGAGCAGGCCGAGGAAAGCACTGCACCTGTGACCCAACCTGGCATCCTGTTGGCTCAATTAGCAGAGGAATCCAGACTGCCAAACCAAAACCTGAGCACCAAACAAGCACAGAAACAGATCAGCTGAGCCTGCAGAGACTGTAGAGGACAGACGCTCTCCGTAGAAACAGATCCGCTGATCAGGAGAGGCTGTAGACGAGACACTCCCCGCAGAAACAGATCCGCTGATCAGGAGAGGCTGTAGACGAGATGCTCCCCACAGAAACAGATCCGCTGATCAGGAGAGGCTGTAGATGACAGACGCTCCCCGCAGAAACAGATCCGCTGATCAGGAGAGGCTGTAGACGAGACGCTCCCCACAGAAACAGATCTGCTGATCAGGAGAGGCTGTAGACGACAGACACTTCCCGCAGAAACAGATCCGCTGATCAGGAGAGGCTGTAGACGACAGACACTCCCAGCAGAAACAGAACCTCCGTAAGAAATGCAGTCATTGTTTTCTGACAGCCGCGACCTTTCAAAGAGGAAGTAATCAATGAAGCTGATTCACAATGACCCCGCTTTGAACCTAACCTACCATGTAGCAGCTAGTTATGCAAACACTCCCAGCTAGAAAACGATACTTCCCAATAGCAACAATGCTTCAATAAACCTATTCAATAAGGGTGAGCTTGGACCGGCTGTCCTGACACTGCGCGCTTCACAACAGCTGCAGAAGGTGTGGGTTTGATAGGAGGTTCAGTGACACGTGGTAGGAGGGGCTGGGTCGACATGAATGCACTTCATTGAGCAAGGCAACACAATGACAGTGTGCAGGTGCAGGACAGTGACCCTGTGTTACTGCACGCATGAACCCGGGCTGTTAAGAGAGGGTGGCAGGGTGTACAAACACAACTCCAACGTGGGAACATCGTGCTGCCTGGGAGTGAACTGAACGTTACAGGAAAGCCAGTGTGGTTTGACTGGCCATTTTCATAGTAAACAGATCAGCAAAGCATTGAGTCAGTGACATAGTGTGTTAGAGGCTGTGCTGTGCAGATACAGTACTGGTGTATGTTAAAGCTCTTAGTCACAATGTGCTGTTTTACTAGAATGTGCAGCACTGTGTAAATGTGGTACCTGCATGTATTACTGTGCTTATCTGATGTGCACCACTGTGTGGAGAGTGAGTGAGTGAGTGAGTGAGTGAGAGAGAGAGAGAGAGAGAGTGAGTGAGTGACAGACTGAGTGAGAGAGAGTGAGTGAGTTTGAGTGAGTGTGTGTGAGAGAGTGAGTGAGTGAGTGTGCGCGTGTCAGTGTGTGTGTGTCAGTGTGTGAGAGAGTGTGTCAGTGTGTGTGTGTGAGTGAGTGAGTGTGTGTGTGTGTGTGTGTGTGTCAGTCAGTGTGTGCGTGTGTGTGTGAGAGAGTGTATGTGTGTGTGTGAGTGTGTGTGAGTGTGAGTGTGTGTGTCAGTCAGTGTGTGCGTGAGAGAGTGTGTGTGGGTGTGTGAGTGAGTGAGTGAGTGAGTGAGCGAGTGAGTGAGCGTGTGTGTGCGTCTCCGCTGCTAGATGCAGCCTGTAGGCAAGTTGCTGCCCGTCTCCTTACCCTCTCTCCACAATCTCACTTCCTGCCTCAACACTCAGCACCATGGCATTCCCCCTCCTCCATTCCATCACCGTGGAAACAGCCAGGCTGCAAGCTCTCGCACGCGGCTTTGATCTGCCGCTCTCATCACCGTGGAGCTCGGGCACCACGACTCAGCAACGTGCCGCAGCGAGGCAGGATAATCAAGCAGGGAAGAACCCCACAAAACATTCAAAAAACAAATCTTTACTGTTACACACCGCGCTGTGCACAGGGCCTCAAAGACTCGCTGAATGAAGCAGGACTCCGAGGGGCCGGCGTGGCTGCTGACGCAGGAGAGACGTCATTCTGCTGAGAAAACTTTAGCTAGACCTGGAAGATATACACCAGCAGTCAGGTCTCAGAATGCCAGTTCAGAAGCAGCAATCTCACCTTGCAAGAACATTATTAGATTATTCAAGGTGAACCGAATGGAAAATATGATGGTTATAAAAGGCCATAAAAACGAACAAAGTACGTCTGTACTTTGAACTTCTGTAAAAGGCCTATCTGATCCGACTTTCTTCCAGGCCTTGTTTCATGGAAACTTTAGCCATATCTTCAAAGACAGCAGCGGCAGGAAGAAATCACAGGCTGCTCTGGAGCACTGCGAACGTTCCACGCAATCCTACGCACACAAGGACTGTGTGGCTGCACTGATAATTAGACCAGATTATTGTAATCAGAAGAGCTGTCTGTGTTTCATGCTGTCAGAGCAGGACTGCGCTGACACTGAGCATGGGAGCTGCACGGTGCTGTTTCCATGTTTCACTGCACGTAATTACTGGTGCCTTCACAAATTCCAGACACTTGCAAAATATTTCAAACACAAACATGCTGAGTTCATTGCAGTCATCAGCAGCACAGATTAACCATTCAGCAGAATGAGGCGACAAACATGAGAGTACAAACATGAAGTTGCTGTTTTAGTGTCACTTTAGATTCTTAAGAAGTCGCTGTATTTTCAGCAGTTCAATACGATACCACCTTGCTCCTCAAGCGGTTCCAGCCGCTGTGTCTGCAGCCCTGGTCTGTAATTTGGTTTGACAGAAATGCATTTTAAAGAACAGGAAACAAAGCGAAGCTCATCTGACCAAAAGTGCTTTACCACTTATTGCAAACACTTGCACAAGCAAATGAGACCATTGTGTGATTTACATTTGAAGCTGAATTTACTGTATTATACTGTGAAGACACTGCTGATAGCCAGCCCTAGACCTGTGGAAAGTACAGTAGAGATTAGAGAGACGTTTTAACAAAACACAATCCACCCTGACCTTTACACACAGACAGAAACAGGAAACGTTAGAAAGGCTGCTACAGGTCAGAGGTGACAGACCTGCTCTCTGTCATGCGTGTTGATGTCTTTATCCTATTAGTGCTGAAAGAACTACCGGTAAAGCCCTGACAAACCCCCCCAATAGAAAGTAGGGTAGAGCAGTTACACTCTGCAATGCTGTTCTCCCAGTCTTGAAGTGCCCAGATCAACAGAAGCAGATTCAATTCACAATGAAAAGCAGCTCAAAGGTCAAACGCACAGTAACCAGTGGCCAGTGACCAGCACGCTGTCCTGGAACTTGCTCATTTGGGTTCACTGAAGGCATAGCGCTAGTGACATCTATTCAGTACCGGAGATATCAGCTGTGCTCTCCATAGAATCTTTAAATACACAGAATATTATTTTCAAATCAATAAATGAATGAATGAAACGATTAAAAGAGGGTTGAAACAGTAGTCATTTAACCTTGATGTTTGTCTTGTCTGGAGGTCCTGTCAGTGTAGTGCTGGGATGTCTTGTCTGGAGGTCCTGTCAGTGTAGTGATGGGATGTCTTGTGTGGAGGTCCCGTCAGTGTAGTGATGGGATGTCTTGTCTGGAGGTCCTGTCAGTGTAGTGATGGGATGTCTTGTCTGGAGGTCCTGTCAGTGTAGTGATGGGGTGTCTTGTCTGGAGGTCCCGTCAGTGTATGTGCTGGGATGTCTTGTCTGGAGGTCCTGTCAGTGTAGTGCTGTGGAAGGGGGTTTATTGGCACCTCCTGTAGGGCTGCACGATTAATCGAATTCTGATCGAAATTGCGATATTGACATGTGCAATATCCATATCGCAAGAGGCTGCGATTTTCTCCTTTCTTTGACACTCCATTAAAACAACAAAAACTAGGCTACGGTACCTCCTCCAATGAAATGCGCTAGACTCCATTCACTCAGTGTCTACATGCACAGAGGGTGCTGACCAATCACAAGCGGGCTCTCTCACTCTCTGCGTGGCATGCACATGCTAACCAATCACAAGCGTCCCCACAGAGCGCGCTTTTAGACGCTGATGATGAGGAGCAAAGAGAAAGGGCTTGTCGGAAAAATAAGTGCTGCTGAGGAGAGCGTTGATCTGGTGGCCAAGAAGGGCGCATCCTCTGTCGTATGGCAGTATTTCGGCTTCAAACCAACTGATGCTACCCAAACGCAAGTCTTGTGCAAAAAGTGCCTCCGAGTTGTTGCGACAACTAGAGGCAACACAACTAATTTATTCAATGAGAGAGGCTTTAGCCACCTGGGGCCTGAAAGAGGAGAAGCAAGTTTGCATCACTACTGATAACGGGGCAAACGTGGTCAAGGCTATCGCGTTGAATGACTGGACCAGGCTCCAATGTTTTGACCACAGACTGCAGCTTTCAATCGGTAAGTGTTAGGCTACATGTTTTTAAGGCACTTTTATAATTTCAATTATAATAATTGAGCCTACTCATACATAATTACACAATCATAAGCGTCCTATTCCATCTGCAGCCTATGGCTGCCTGAATAATATTATCTTAGGTTATTTAAGAACTCAACTCATAATAGTAATAGAAAATAGGAACTCATAATGTTATTAATTAATTAATGTTTAAACCCCTTGCGGTCCATTTATTCAGCGCGTGTCAGGCGCGTCGGGTTAAATTTACTTTCACGCACAGTTTATTTTAGACACTCTGTTGAAAAGTATTTTTTTTTTCAGAGTAAAACATGTTTAAAAGGCACTGCATATCAACAGGACACTCAGTACTGCATCTCCAGCCCCATCCCACCCTTTGTTCGCTATATTTTTCACATATGCCAATAAATAAATAAATAAATAAATAAATAAATAATAATAATAATAATAATAATAATAGTCGTGCATACTGATAAATCATCTCCTGATCACTCGTTTTATCACGAAACTAGTCAATAATGTGATCCAAGTCATTATTTTATTACTATAACATCTCAAAAAGCTCTGCAAATGTCTGTGATATTCTCTGAAGTTCAGGGGCAGTCAAAACAAACGTTTGACTAACCAGGAGCTGGTGGACATTATTTTGATAAGAAATTCAGTAAAACAATGTTGGAAAAGATTTGGTTTTGTATTCAGTTAGCACAGTATGTATTTAGTCCCAGGATCTCATTTTAGAAGCGATGTTCTCTACCCTGAACTTGTTTTAACCATGTCTCATTGCATTTTTGAAGTTTTCACACAAGTGTTTGAAAATCGCAATTCATAATCGCAATTGCAATATCTGGCCAAAAAATCGCAATTAGATATTTTATCCAAATCGTGCAGCCCTAACCTGCACCTCACACATTCGGAGCCATGGCCACCAGGCGCTGCACAGCACTGACAAACCCTGCGGCACACAAACAGGTTATTGAGAGATGAGAGAAGCGAGGAATCTCTGCAATGTGGGCACTAGCTGTCACATTTCAGACTCTCAAACCATACTAGCTGGCTGACTGGCTGCAAAGAAGCTCAACACTGCTGCGGAGAAAACGCTCCGTCCTTCTGCAGAAGAGGATGTGAAGCGTGTTCCCTGCTATCTGGGGTTCAATCCAGTCACACGTCCATTTATTAAAAAAAGCACCCAGGCCAGACTTAACAGCATTCTCACTGAGGCTTTATATAGAGCCAGCGAAGCAAAGTAGATCTGTATGCTGAAACACAGCACTGCTCACATTGGCCTCTTAGTGAGTTTAGCAGCAGCAATCTAACAAAGAGTGTTCCTGTTGAAATGTGTGCAGATTTCCTTCAAAGACAGAACTGAACACATCCATTGCACAGCAATCTGTGAACTTAACGGGATACAGCAGAAAAATATTAAACATCAGGTCAGCCAGCATTCGAAGACCAGAGGAGCTCACAGGAGGAACTGGAATCGAGAGATTAGTACAACACACTTCACACAACCCTGCACAGAACAATGCAAGACAATGCAGATATACCTGCACAGGTAAACCTCACTCAGCAGAGCTGGAGACTCAGAGGGAACAGCGTGTGTGTGAAAACACGGGTGCGCATGTACTAGCAGCACATGACACAGCACTAGTAATCCGTCATACCCAAGACCTTGATGTTCTCATGCTGTTGGAAATACCTGACTAATCACTTTCATAGGTGCAAGTGTGTGCCACTTTCTCACTGACACACAGGGAATCACAGTTCACTCGTTCAGCAGGTCCTGTGCACGATCTGCGAGACACACAGGGGCTTGAAAAGGATCCGCTAACAGCTTCGGTGTTAATCCTGCTCCATCGAAAGCAACGCTGGAGCCACAGGATGAGAGGAGATGACCCTGGTTGTGTAACCCTCCTGTGTTTGGCTGACAGTTATGAATGCGACTCCAGGGTCGCGTTACAGTTTTGGGGCTCTCAGCATATCGGGAGGGAGCGATCAATCTTACTGCAGTTCTTCCGCTCCGCTCAGCTTCCTGCTGCGGTGGCGGAATCGCTTTGGGAACTTTATCACTGCCGCCATTCAAAAAAGAAAACGAGAAGAATCAGCAGGCAGTGCTGCGGGCGGCGTGCTCACAGGGTGGGGGGTGAGCTACACGAATCAGCAGGCAGTGCTGCAGAGCGGCGTGCTCACAGGGTGGGGGGTGAGCTACACGAATCAGCAGGCAGTGCTGCGGGCGGCGTGCTCACAGGAGGGTGAGCTACACGAATCAGCAGGCAGTGCTGCAGAGCGGCGTGCTCACAGGGGGTGAGCTACACGAATCAGCATGCAGTGCTGCAGAGCGGCGTGCTCACAGGGGGTGAGCTACACGAATCAGCAGGCAGTGCTGCAGAGCGGCGTGCTCACAGGGAGGGTGAGCTACAGAATCAGCAGGCAGTGCTGCAGAGCGGCGTGCTCACAGGGGGTGAGCTACACGAATCAGCAGGCAGTGCTGCAGAGCGGCGTGCTCACAGGGGGTGAGCTACCGAATCAGCAGGCAGTGCTGCAGAGCGGCGTGCTCACAGGGGGTGAGCTACACGAATCAGCAGGCAGTGCTGCAGAGCGGCGTGCTCACAGGGGGGGTGAGCTACACGAATCAGCAGGCAGTGCTGCAGAGCGGCGTGCTCACAGGGTGGGGGTGAGCTACACGAATCAGCAGGCAGTGCTGCAGGCGGCGTGCTCACAGGGAGGGGTGAGCTACACGAATCAGCAGGCAGTGCTGCGAGCAGCGTGCTCACAGGGGGTGAGCTACACGAATCAGCAGGCAGTGCTGCAGAGCAGCGTGCTCACAGGGGGGGGTGAGCTACACGAATCAGCAGGCAGTGCTGCAGGCGGCGTGCTCACAGGGGGGTGAGCTACACGAATCAGCAGGCAGTGCTGCAGGCGGCGTGCTCACAGGGTGGGGGTGAGCTACACGAATCAGCAGGCAGTGCTGCGGAGCGGCGTGCTCACAGGGTGGGGTGAGCTACACGAATCAGCAGGCAGTGCTGCGGAGCGGCGTGCTCACAGGGGGGTGAGCTACACGAATCAGCAGGCAGTGCTGCGGAGCAGCGTGCTCACAGGGGGTGAGCTACACGAATCAGCAGGCAGTGCTGCGGGCGGCGTGCTCACAGGGGGGTGAGCTACACGAATCAGCAGGCAGTGCTGCGGAGCGGCGTGCTCACAGGGGGGTGAGCTACACGAATCAGCAGGCAGTGCTGCGGAGCGGCGTGCTCACAGGGGGGTGAGCTACACGAATCAGCAGGCAGTGCTGCGGAGCGGCGTGCTCACAGGGGGGTGAGCTACACGAATCAGCAGGCAGTGCTGCGGAGCGGCGTGCTCACAGGGGGGGTGAGCTACACGAATCAGCAGGCAGTGCTGCGGGCGGCGTGCTCACAGGGGGGTGAGCTACGAATCAGCAGGCAGTGCTGCAGAGCGGCGTGCTCACAGGGGGGTGAGCTACACGAATCAGCAGGCAGTGCTGCAGAGCGGCGTGCTCACAGGGGGGGTGAGCTACACGAATCAGCAGGCAGTGCTGCGGAGCGGCGTGCTCACAGGGGGGGTGAGCTACACGAATCAGCAGGCAGTGCTGCGGAGCGGCGTGCTCACAGGGGGCTGAGCTACACGAATCAGCAGGCAGTGCTGCAGAGCGGCGTGCTCACAGGGTGGGGGGTGAGCTACACGAATCAGCAGGCAGTGCTGCGGAGCGGCGTGCTCACAGGAAGGGGGGTGAGCTACACAAATCAGCAGGCAGTGCTGCGGAGCGGCGTGCTCACAGGGTGGGTGAGCTACACGAATCAGCAGGCAGTGCTGCGGAGCGGCGTGCTCACAGGGAGGGGGGTGGAGCTACACGAATCAGCAGGCAGTGCTGCGGAGCGGCGTGCTCACAGGGTGGGTGAGCTACACGAATCAGCAGGCAGTGCTGCGGAGCAGCGTGCTCACAGGGGGGGTGAGCTACACGAATCAGCAGGCAGTGCTGCAGAGCGGCGTGCTCACAGGGGGCTGAGCTACACGAATCAGCAGGCAGTGCTGTGGAGCGGCGTGCTCACAGGGAGGGGGGTGAGCCGAGCAGCCACAGGGTCTGTGGAGAGGTGGGACGTTCACCAAAGAGGTAAGCGGAGCAGTCGGTGAACGGATTACTAGCATTTCCTTTCTATAGGTATGAATGTGGTTACATGGGAACTGTGAAGTCAGTGTGATGGTCTCAGTCACAGATTTGGTTTTGTAGGGGTTGCTGGGGGGGGGTCACAATGTATAGAAGTTGCACCCACTTGCACACTCAGCCTCTATAAGAGGTACAATATAAATATTCTGCCCCTGAATGTAAAACAAATCAATAAATGAATGAGATCACTGGACAGCCTGATCGCCATGTGATAGAGGCAATCTGTGAGCTGCTCCAGAATACAGTCGCTCCCCTAACACCCTGCTATCAACACCCAGCCTGGCTCCACAAAGAAGATGTCATTTTTTCAAACGGTCAGCAGTGCAGAGCACAGCACACACAACGCAGGCAACAGCAGAGTCACAAACAAAACAGAGCACAGCACACACAACGCAGGCAACAGCAGAGTCACAAACAAAACAGAGCACAGCACACAACGCAGGCACACAGCAGTCACAAACAAAACAGAGCACAGCACGCACAACGCAGGCACACAGTCCATAATAAAACAGAGGGCAATAACTTTTAACAAACTGGTTACTGAGAAGTGAGCTATCCTGCCTCTGCACTTCAAACCCTATTTACACAACTGCCATACTCCAAAAAACAGTTTCCATGCGAATATTAAACAAACAGAATAACTTTCTAATGATAACAGCTACTGTAAGGAAGATAGCAACGCTGGCATCTAGTACCAACAACACGAACCCTTATCAGCAGAGTACCTGAACAGCTTTCACTGGAACCCAGCCACACCGTCCGCAACCCGATATAACTGAGCCAGCTGCCCCTCTGCTTCCAGCGAGGCACTCCAAACCGCGCAAAAACACAATTAAAAACGCACCTTTCTGAAGCAGAGAACGAGGAAGCTAATTGCACCAACCAAACTCCCCCAAATTCCGAGGATGTCTATTCAATACCCTGCGGCGCCATTCAAGAAGTATGAGCAATGACAGACATCACAATAAACTCCATCAGCACGCAACCATTTACTTTAATAGCATTATAAATGTCATAGACAGAGCGCTGCAACACCATTGCTGAACGGCTGCACAGCAAAGAAACAAACTCCACGACGTGGTGCTGATGAACGGGGAATAGACATCAGCACTGAGCGTCACTCCACACCTACTCACTTCCCATGCACAGCGACACTGATCTCCCACGGACGAGATACCGGACAGCCCGTTCACCTAACAGCTCATCAATATGACCCAGACACTCAATAACACGGCAATGTGGTGGCTGTACTGCTCGTCACCTCCGAGTCCAAACCCTTTTCCCATCTCTCCCAGTCTCCTCCCGACACATACCGGTACCCTGGATCCGAAGCAATTGCCTGCGCGGTATTAGACGTGTTCAGTGCCGCTGTTAGCGCATCTTGTCTTCTTTCCAGTTGGCAATGCAGACCCATTCTGCCTGTACCAGTCAACTGTCACCCTGTTGGCAGTCTTGCGTCTTGTTTACCTCCACCCACCCTGTTAAATTAAAGTTTCCCTGCGCTGTCTGCGAGTTTTCCTGCCTCAGTATCAGTGCCGCTCTCTCTCTCTCCCCAGGCCCGACTTTCTCAGTCCCCCCGAGATAAGCGCTCGGTGCCCGGGTCTATAACGGCGCTCAGCTCCCTGGCTATGTCGCTTCCCCCCAGCCACGGCAGTGCCCGGCTCGCCCGCTTACCTTGGCCTTGGTAATCATGTGTGTTGCCAGTTTGACCACTGCGAAGTTCCCCTTGCCGATAGTCCTCTCGATCTCATAGTATCCAACTCGGGCTAGCGGGGCCCGGCTCGGGGGAAGGTGGTTGGGGTTATTAATCCCGGCGGTCTGTGGGGCTCGGTTGTGGTTGTTGATCCTGTTGGAAGGGGGAGCCCGGTTCTGGTTAACCATCACTGCCGGGGCGGTTCGGTTCGGGTGACTGATCCCGGCCGGAGTAGATCCGGCTACACCGCCGCTCGACACGGCCGCCATCTTCTCGCCTCTCTGCTGGAAAACAAGCGGCCTGGCGGAGCGCGCGGCACGGGCACGCCCCGCCTGCGTCACCCGCACAGCTCCACCCCAGGGGTAACTATGGTGACGGGTAGCGTAGCAGTGACTTCATCCTGCTGCCGCAGGTAGCCCTGGAAACAGAGATTCGCTTCTGTAAGAAATTCTAATAAATCTTTGATCAAAACAATGAGCTCTCGTACGCCATCGCCTCCTCCGCTCTTCTCTCTCTCTCTCTCTCTCTCTCTCTCTCTCTCTCTCTCTCTCTCTCTCTCTCTCTCTCTCTCTCTCTCTCTCTCTCTCTCTCTCTCTCTCTCTCTCTCTCTCTCTCTCTCTCTCTCTCTCACACACCAGGACTCGGGAGGGCGCATACGGCTCCACAGACCTCGAGTGCCCTCTTCTGCAGGGAATGCTGAAAACTGAGGGAACACGCTCCCAGAACGAGCACATTTTGAATACATACATACATACATACATACAGAAATAAAAACACGTTCTTTTTTAGTCATTTTAATGTTATGTTTTTTAAAAGCCGCAATAGAACATGCACAAATAAACCATACATTCGAAACCAGACTCGCAGCAAATCAATTCCTCTCTGGTGGGAGTCTTTTCCACTTACTCGAAATGCGTGTGCATGCTGGGACTGTTGTGTTCGCAGGTTGTTCATAATCGACTTTTCTGACGTCGGTATTGTGAAAACACGTGCCTTTGTGTCTGCGTTTAAAATGGGACATCAAACAACACTATATGGAAATCAAATGCCCACTGCCGTCATCACAGCACGGGTATCACAGGATTTACAGGTGTTTTTGCCATTAATTGACCATATTCTGCATGCTTTGCTGCACTGTGTGTGCCTTTACCATGGGGCAGAGCAAGGCACTGTGAAAGAGGAATGTAATAACCATCATCAGGACAGGATTATAGTCGAGGCTGGATAGGGATAGCTTGGAGGGTCGCATCATATTGAATACCTTATAAAGCGCATCTATGGGCTTCAGACCCATACTGTAACGTCACACGGGGCACTGATTTACAATGACTGAGTGAATATGGAGCCCCCTACAGTATTTCCAGCCTATCTGGGAAGTGTATGTCGCAGTTTCGACGGACTGGGATTCTGGGAGCTCACCACTGTAATAGACTTACCGTAATTAAGCCACACAAGCAATGGCCGACCGGACCAGACCCGACGCCTGGAAGTCGCAGCTGTGCTGAACAGCGTCACCTTGTGGTCGCCTGGAGAGACGCGCGTTATAAATACAGCACCAGGATCATGTAAACTCATGCAACCCCGTACTACAGTCTTAACTGCAACCTGTACGACATTATAGTCAGCTATCTCTAACAATGCTGTGTTCAAAGCACCGCCCATTCTGCATTGCGCTTTATGCACGGTTTGGAAACATTCATTTAAAAAAAAAAACCATAACAGATTTAAAATAAGATTTCAAACTGTATCTGCCTGTCATATATACACGTCATGCCTTTCCCTCGGTGTGTAGACAGGTGACATTCTTCTTAAACCAGTGTAAATGCGCAGTGACATTTCTTTTAGTTATCTGCAAAACGGCTTTTGACGGCCAGCTGCGCCTTTGAGCACACGGGAGGCGGGACTTCCTCTGGGGTGCGTGTGATTGAGTTGTGGAAGCGGAAGTGGAGGGCTGCAGCTCTTGTTAAAAACAGAAACTGCAACACTGTGTTGAGGAGGTGGGGATCCTGCGAGAGAGAAAGAGTGCCGATTTGTCCGGGGAATCCGAATCAGCGACCCACCAGCACCGGAGCACCAAGAACCGGGGACCAGCAAATACCGCGCCCCCCAAAACGACAAAGGAGAGCGCTGCTGACCCGAGACACCATCAGCACCATCGGAGCAGACAGACAGACCCACACAGCGCGGTGTGGACCCGTGCACGGGAATCCGCCAGGGTGCCATCAGGTAATCGAGGGCGTGTGTTGTCTCTCCCAAGGTAGCCCCTCCAGGCTCGGTCCTTGTGGACGTGAGGACGGGACCTGGCACGGTTAGCGCGCAAAGCGAGGCTCTGTATGGGCGGGGGACTGGTGCAGTGTGTGTGGGCATCATCACCCTCCTCATCATCGTGCCGTGTTGTGTTGCTGTCACTAGCATGCACAGTCATTGTAATGCTGCTATCAACACACCGTAGCATACAGAGAGACACAGCACCGCGGCTTGTGTGTGTGTCTCAAAAAGTAATTATGAAACGTTACATATTGTTAAACCGGGTTTGTTTTTATATAGGATTACGCTGGCCTCATGTTCCTTGTTGTCTGGGTTTCAGGGAATAGAATATTCTGGAAGAAGCGGCGTTCAGAATTATTAATATTAGTTATTAATACGATGTTCCCATTTTTGTGAAAGATCCGCGTTTATGTGTGCACACTGCACAGCAGCAGCCATTAGTCACATTTCATTAGAAGTATTCACAGAAACGGTACATCGCTACAGTCATTAACATCATGGTATGAGATTTGAGACAGACCGCCACGTTACTGTCAGATGAGAGGGTCGCAGGTCCGTGAGGATGGACCCCTCTCCTGAATGTATTTCTGTGTCACCCGGGCGTCGGGTTCTGTGAAGAGCAGGGAGCCAGGTTATAAAGCTGTGCAGCGTTGCCTCCCTCGTCACTAGAGGGGTTCTGTGAAGAGCAGGGAGCCAGGTTATAAAGCTGCGCAGCGTTGCCTCCCTCGTCACTAGAGGGGTTCTGTGAAGAGCAGGGAGCCAGGTTATAAAGCTGTGCAGCGTTGCCTCCCTCGTCACTAGAGGGGTTCTGTGAAGAGCAGGGAGCCAGGTTATAAAGCTGCGCAGCGTTGCCTCCCTCGTCACTAGAGGGGTTCTGTGAAGAGCAGGGAGCCAGGTTATAAAGCTGCGCAGCGTTGCCTCCCTCGTCACTAGAGGGGTTCTGTGAAGAGCAGGGAGCCAGGTTATAAAGCTGTGCAGCGTTGCCTCCCTCGTCACTAGAGGGGTTCTGTGAAGAGCAGGGAGCCAGGTTATAAAGCTGTGCAGCGTTGCCTCCCTCGTCACTAGAGGGGTTCTGTGAAGAGCAGGGAGCCAGGTTATAAAGCTGTGCAGCGTTGCCTCGTCACTAGAGGGGTTCTGTGAAGAGCAGGGAGCCAGGTTATAAAGCTGCGCAGCGTTGCCTCCCTCGTCACTAGAGGGGTTCTGTGAAGAGCAGGGAGCCAGGTTATAAAGCTGCGCAGCGTTGCCTCCCTCGTCACTAGAGGGGTTCTGTGAAGAGCAGGGAGCCAGGTTATAAAGCTGTGCAGCGTTGCCTCCCTCGTCACTAGAGGGGTTCTGTGAAGAGCAGGGAGCCAGGTTATAAAGCTGTGCAGCGTTGCCTCCCTCGTCACTAGAGGGGTTCTGTGAAGAGCAGGGAGCCAGGTTATAAAGCTGTGCAGCGTTGCCTCCCTCGTCACTAGAGGGGTTCTGTGAAGAGCAGGGAGCCAGGTTATAAAGCTGTGCAGCGTTGCCTCGTCACTAGAGGGGTTCTGTGAAGAGCAGGGAGCCAGGTTATAAAGCTGTGCAGCGTTGCCTCCCTCGTCACTAGAGGGGTTCTGTGAAGAGCAGGGAGCCAGGTTATAAAGCTGTGCAGCATTGCCTCGTCACTAGAGGGGTTCTGTGAAGAGCAGGGAGCCAGGTTATAAAGCTGTGCAGCGTTGCCTCGTCACTAGAGGGGTTCTGTGAAGAGCAGGGAGCCAGGTTATAAAGCTGCGCAGCGTTGCCTCCCTCGTCACTAGAGGGGTTCTGTGAAGAGCAGGGAGCCAGGTTATAAAGCTGTGCAGCGTTGCCTCCCTCGTCACTAGAGGGGTTCTGTGAAGAGCAGGGAGCCAGGTTATAAAGCTGTGCAGCGTTGCCTCCCTCGTCACTAGAGGGGTTCTGTGAAGAGCAGGGAGCCAGGTTATAAAGCTGTGCAGCGTTGCCTCCTCGTCACTAGAGGGGTTCTGTGAAGAGCAGGGAGCCAGGTTATAAAGCTGTGCAGCGTTGCCTCCCTCGTCACTAGAGGGGTTCTGTGAAGAGCAGGGAGCCAGGTTATAAAGCTGTGCAGCGTTGCCTCGTCACTAGAGGGGTTCTGTGAAGAGCAGGGAGCCAGGTTATAAAGCTGTGCAGCGTTGCCTCCCTCGTCACTAGAGGGGTTCTGTGAAGAGCAGGGAGCCAGGTTATAAAGCTGTGCAGCGTTGCCCTCGTCACTAGAGGGGTTCTGTGAAGAGCAGGGAGCCAGGTTATAAAGCTGTGCAGCGTTGCCTCCCTCGTCACTAGAGGGGTTCTGTGAAGAGCAGGGAGCCAGGTTATAAAGCTGTGCAGCGTTGCCTCCCTCGTCACTAGAGGGGTTCTGTGAAGAGCAGGGAGCCAGGTTATAAAGCTGTGCAGCGTTGCCTCCCTCGTCACTAGAGGGGTTCTGTGAAGAGCAGGGTGCCAGGTTATAAAGCTGCGCAGCGTTGCCTCCCTCGTCACTAGAGGGGTTCTGTGAAGAACAGGGAGCCAGGTTATAAAGCTGCGCAGCGTTGCCTCCCTCGTCACTAGAGGGGTTCTGTGAAGAGCAGGGAGCCAGGTTATAAAGCTGTGCAGCGTTGCCTCCCTCGTCACTAGAGGGGTTCTGTGAAGAGCAGGGAGCCAGGTTATGAAGCTGCGCAGCGTTGCCTCCCTCGTCACTAGAGGGGTTCTGTGAAGAGCAGGGAGCCAGGTTATAAAGCTGCACAGCGTTTAGTGCTGGGACAAATAGCTGAATATTCAAAATAATATTTTTTGACATGTATTCGGATACAAAAATCAGGTGTTCGTATTTGCTACAAATGACAAAAATACCTTGCGGGTTTGCCTGTAAGCTGCCCAGAGCTGCGTTGTCCTCCGACGCTGTAGCTCTGAGGCGGCTGCACGGTGAGTCTGCAGAGTGTAAAGAAGCGGGCGGCTGACGTCACACGCTTCAGAGGACAGCGTGTGTTCATCTTCACCCCTCCCGAGTCAGCGCAGGGGTGGTAGCGGTGAGCTGAGCCTAAAAAAAGTAAAATAATTGGACATTCTAAATTGGGAGAAAATAACAAAAAAAATAATTGGCAATGACTAAATTTTAAAAAAATTAAAAATACCTCGCCCACATTTACCGCCTCACCAGAATTTGCGACAAAAATCGCTCTGTGTGATATGTGAGATTTAATATCTAAAAGAGCACAGGAGCAACACAGCAGCTCTTGAGCCTCTGAGTTTTAGACAGCAAAAAGTAAACAAAGCAGATTATGCAAGCGCACGCATAGCGATCTCTACGGAAAGCCATCAGGGTCAAAAAGGTGTTGTGCTGCTTTAGAGTGAGTCAGAATCTCACAGGACAGAAAAAAGACAAGCACGTCATTCTGAAATGCCTCGTTTAAACAGTGCCCAGCTTCCTGAACATGTTGTGTAGTGATACTTGTATAGATTATGTATTGTTGCGACTTTCTGTTATGTGGAATATAATAAACCAGAACCAAAACGGTGAGTTTTTTCCACTTTCCAACGCCATTTCCACGTTTGTTTTATTTGATGTGTTTAAAGTTAAATTTCAGTTTGTTTGCTTGTTCAGCTACAAAAAGGCACCAAGTAAACCTGTTACTTTATGAAAGCATGTCTGGCCAGTGTTTACTGTGAAGAAACGGCAATGCCAAGGAATGAAAAAAATAAATAAAATAAATTGCAGCGTCAACGTTATGTACTATTTATTTTGGGAATAAACAAAACAACATTTAACTTCGTCTTTTTAAACATCGGCTTTTTTTTCTTTTGGTGGTTGGGGGGGTCGCAACCCAGTAGAAAAGCACATTTTTGTAAAATGACTTTACACTTCAAAGATGCAATAGCTATTCATTTTATTCATCGCCGTGGTTTAAATGGAAACTTTGGGATTATAAACTGTTTAGACATCAGAACAGTATACAAACGTCAAAGCACAAGCTATCTCAAGTGACTAGCCGTTTCCTCACATTGTGTTTCTTTGAAACGGACCGTGTGAATTATCGTTCTAGTATTTTACACTAAATCTTGCAATATGAATATGTTAGTAATAAGACCTAGTTAAGCAATCATCCCTTTAATCTAGATCGTTTTAAATACTTTAATATTTCACACTGATTAAAGATCCACCTGCTGTGTGTTCAAGCACGCAAAAATTGAAATGCATGATTGAAAATGAAAGCAATGTGAGGAAACGTCTGTCTTAGGAGAGCAGTGCTGTGCTGTGCTGTGTTGTGTCGGACGCTGTGTCAGTGCTGAGATGGTGTTTCATTGGAGGACGCACTCTGACCTGTGTGTCGTGTTTCTCTCTTGAGTCTCAGCAGCTCCGGTGAGGATGAGTGTGGGAGACTCAAACCCGGCCGCAGTGCCCAGCCCAGTGCAGGACGTGCAGGGGGACGACCGGTGGATGTCACAGGTGAGGCGAGACACAGCTCAGAGCTGGGTGTGTGTGACTGTGTTGTGTTGTGTTGTAAACACACAGCTCAGAGCTGGGTAGTGTGTGACTGTGTTGTGTTGTAAACACACAGCTCAGAGCTGGGTGTGTGTGACTGTGTTGTGTTGTGTTGTGTTGTAAACACACAGCTCAGAGCTGGGTGTGTGTGACTGTGTTGTGTTGTGTTGTGTTGTAAACACACAGCTCAGAGCTGGGTGTGTGTGACTGTGTTGTGTTGTGTTGTAAACACACAGCTCAGAGCTGGGTGTGTGTGACTGTGTTGTGTTGTGTTGTGTTGTAAACACACAGCTCAGAGCTGGGTAGTGTGTGACTGTGTTGTAAACACACAGCTCAGAGCTGGGTGTGTTGTGTTGTGTTGTAAACACACAGCTCAGAGCTGGGTGTGTTGTGTTGTGTTGTAAACACACAGCTCAGAGCTGGGTGGTGTGTGACTGTGTTGTGTTGTAAACACACAGCTCAGAGCTGGGTAGTGTGTGACTGTGTTGTGTTGTAAACACACAGCTCAGAGCTGGGTGTGTGTGACTGTGTTGTGTTGTAAACACACAGCTCAGAGCTGGGTAGTGTGTGCCTGTGCTTGTGTTGTGTTGTGTTGTAAACACACAGCTCAGAGCTGGGTGTGTTGTGTTGTGTTGTAAACACACAGCTCAGAGCTGGGTGTGTTGTGTTGTGTTGTAAACACACAGCTCAGAGCTGGGTGTGTTGTGTTGTGTTGTAAACACACAGCTCAGAGCTGGGTGTGTGTTGTGTTGTGTTGTAAACACACAGCTCGGAGCTGGGTGTGTTGTGTTGTGTTGTAAACACACAGCTCCGAGCTGGGTGTGTGTGACTGTGTTGTGTTGTGTTGTAAACACACAGCTCAGAGCTGGGTGTGTGTGACTGTGTTGTGTTGTGTTGTGTTGTGTTGTAAACACACAGCTCAGAGCTGGGTGTGTTGTGTTGTGTTGTAAACACACAGCTCAGAGCTGGGTGTGTTGTGTTGTGTTGTAAACACACAGCTCAGAGCTGGGTGTGTTGTGTTGTGTTGTAAACACACAGCTCAGAGCTGGGTGTGTGTGACTGTGTTGTGTTGTAAACACACAGCTCAGAGCTGGGTGTGTTGTGTTGTGTTGTAAACACACAGCTCAGAGCTGGGTGTGTTGTGTTGTGTTGTAAACACACAGCTCAGAGCTGGGTGTGTTGTGTTGTGTTGTAAACACACAGCTCAGAGCTGGGTGTGTTGTGTTGTGTTGTAAACACACAGCTCAGAGCTGGGTGTGTTGTGTTGTGTTGTAAACACACAGCTCAGAGCTGGGTGTGTTGTGTTGTAAACACACAGCTCAGAGCTGGGTGTGTTGTGTTGTGTTGTAAACACACAGCTCAGAGCTGGGTGTGTTGTGTTGTGTTGTAAACACACAGCTCAGAGCTGGGTGTGTTGTGTTGTGTTGTAAACACACAGCTCAGAGCTGGGTGTGTTGTGTTGTAAACACACAGCTCAGAGCTGGGTGTGTTGTGTTGTAAACACACAGCTCAGAGCTGGGTGTGTTGTGTTGTAAACACACAGCTCAGAGCTGGGTGTGTTGTGTTGTGTTGTAAACACACAGCTCAGAGCTGGGTGTGTTGTGTGTGTTGTGTTGTAAACACACAGCTCAGAGCTGGGTGTGTTGTGTTGTGTGTGTGTGTAAACACACAGCTCAGAGCTGGCTGTGCTTGTGTTGTGTTTGGCAGCACACCCGCTGTGTCTCGAGTGCAAGACAAGGAGCCCGATGTTCTGTGTTGTGGGGGACTCCATGGTGCAGCTGCTACAGCTCAGTACTGAGGTGAGTGTGAGTGTCAGTGTGGGGCGATCACTGTGCAGACCTCCCTCGAGTGTGAGTGTCATGCTCTCTGTGTGTGTGGGAAGTGTCATGCTCTCTGTGTGTGTGTGGGGAGTGTCATGCTCTGTGTGTGTGTGTGGGGGGGGGGTGTCATGCTCTCTGTGTGTGTGTGGGGGGGGGTGTCATGCTCTCTGTGTGTGTGTGGGGAGTGTCATGCTCTGTGTGTGTGTGTGGGGGGGGTGTCATGCTCTCTGTGTGTGTGTGGGGGGGGTGTCATGCTCTCTCTGTGTGTGTGGGGAGTGTCATGCTCTGTGTGTGTGTGTGTGTGTGTGTGGGGAGTGTCATGCTCTCTGTGTGTGTTTGGGGGGTGTCATGCTCTCTGTGTGTGTGTGGGGAGTGTCATGCTCTCTGTGTGTTTGGGAGTGTCATGCTCTGTGTGTGTTTGGGGAGTGTCATGCTCTCTCTGTGTGTTTGGGGGTGTCATGCTCTCTGTGTGTGTGTGGGGAGTGTCATGCTCTCTGTGTGTTTGGGGGGTGTCATGCTCTCTGTGTGTTTGGGGAGTGTCATGCTCTCTCTGTGTGTTTGGGGGTGTCATGCTCTCTGTGTGTGTGGGGAGTGTCATGCTCTCTCTGTGTGTGTGGGGAGTGTCATGCTCTCTGTGTGTGTGGGGGGAGTGTCATGCTCTCTGTGTGTGTGGGGAGTGTCATGCTCTCTGTGTGTTTGGGGGTGTCATGCTCTCTCTGTGTGTTTGGGGGTGTCATGCTCTCTCTGTGTGTTTGGGGGTGTCATGCTCTGTGTGTGTGGGGGGTGTCATGCTCTCTCTGTGTGTTTGGGGGTGTCATGCTCTCTGTGTGTTTGGGGAGTGTCATGCTCTCTGTGTGTTTGGGGGTGTCATGCTGTCTGTGTGTGTGTGGGGGTGTCATGCTCTCTCTGTGTGTTTGGGGGTGTCATGCTCTCTGTGTGTGTGGGGAGTGTCATGCTCTCTGTGTGTGTGGGGAGTGTCATGCTCTCTCTGTGTGTGGGGAGTGTCATGCTCTCTGTGTGTTTGGGGAGTGTCATGCTCTCTGTGTGTTTGGGGTGTCATGCTCTCTGTGTGTGTTGGGGAGTGTCATGCTCTCTGTGTGTTTGGGGTGTCATGCTCTCTGTGTGTTTGGGGGGTGTCATGCTCTCTGTGTGTTTGGGGAGTGTCATGCTCTCTGTGTGTTTGGGGGTGTCATGCTCTCTGTGTGTTTGGGGAGTGTCATGCTCTCTGTGTGTTTGGGGAGTGTCATGCTCTCTGTGTGTTTGGGGAGTGTCATGCTCTCTGTGTGTTTGGGGGGTGTCATGCTCTCTGTGTGGGGAGTGTCATGCTCTCTGTGTGTTTGGGGGTGTCATGCTCTCTGTGTGTGTGGGGAGTGTCATGCTCTCTGTGTGTTTGGGGGTGTCATGCTCTCTGTGTGTTTGGGGGTGTCATGCTCTCTGTGTGTTTGGGGGTGTCATGCTCTCTGTGTGTTTGGGGGTGTCATGCTCTCTGTGTGTGTTGGGGGTGTCATGCTCTCTGTGTGTTTGGGGGTGTCATGCTCTCTGTGTGTTTGGGGAGTGTCATGCTCTCTGTGTGTGTTGGGGGTGTCATGCTCTCTGTGTGTTTGGGGGTGTCATGCTCTCTGTGTGTTTGGGGGTGTCATGCTCTCTGTGTGTTTGGGGGTGTCATGCTCTCTGTGTGTTTGGGGGTGTCATGCTCTCTGTGTGTGTGTGGGGAGTGTCATGCTCTCTGTGTGTTTGGGGGTGTCATGCTCTCTGTGTGTTTGGGGAGTGTCATGCTCTCTGTGTGTTTGGGGTGTGTCATGCTCTCTGTGTGTTTGGGGGTGTCATGCTCTCTGTGTGTGTTGGGGGTGTGATGTTCTGTGTGTTTGGGGGTGTGATGCTCTCTGTGTGTTTGGGGGTGTCACGCTCTCTCTGTGTGGGGGTGTCATGCTCTCTGTGTGTTTGGGGAGTGTGATGCTCTCTGTGTGTTTGGGGGTGTCATGCTCTCTGTGTGTTTGGGGGTGTCATGCTCTCTGTGTGTTTGGGGGTGATGCTCTCTGTGTTTGGGGGTGTGATGCTCTCTGTGTTTGGGGGGTGTCATGCTCTCTGTGTGTTTGGGGGGGTGATGCTCTGTGTTTGGGGGGTGTCATGCTCTCTGCGTTTGGGGGTGTCATGCTCTCTGTGTGTTTGGGGGTGGCATGCTGTCTGTGTGTTTGGGGAGTGTCATGCTCTCTCTGTGTGTGTGTTTGGGGGTGTCATGCTCTCTGTGTGTTTGGGGGCGTCATGCTGTCTGTGTGTTTGGGGGTGTCATGCTCTCTGTGTGTTTGGGGAGTGTCATGCTCTCTGTCTATTTGGGGTGTGTCATGCTCTCTGTGTGTGTGTGGGGAGAGTCATGCTCTCTCTGTGTGTTTGGGGGGTGGCATGCTCTCTGTGTGTTTGGGGAGTGTCATGCTCTCTGTGTGTGTGTGTTTGGGGGGTGGCATGCTCTCTGTGTGTTTGGGGGGTGGCATGCTCTCTGTGTGTTTGGGGGTGTGATGCTCTCTGTGTGTTTGGGGAGTGGCATGCTCTCTGTGTGTTTGGGGTGTGTGATGCTCTCCGTGTGTTTGGGGGAGTGTCATGCTCTCCTAGTCTGGTATCTCTGGTCTTGTTTGCTTTGCTGTGCTTTGCTTTGTTTTGTGATAAACTCTCTGCTGCTGGTTTGCTGTGCCCAGGTCTGGCAGGAGCTCTTCTCTCCGCTCCACGCGCTCAGCTTCGGGATCGGAGGCGACACCACAAGCCACGTGCTGTGGAGGCTGCAGAACGGAGAGCTGGAGAACATCACACCCAAGGTACTGAGAGAGGGAGCACCCTGTTACAAAGATACCGATTTGGAAGCTGCAGGTGATTTGAGAATGGTGTCCCGAGTGTATGGCAAGCCATCAGGGCCACAAACGTATTGACACAACGCGTTGTGAAAGTGCCAGTGAAAGGGGAGCATTGTCATCATGTGACTGTTTCACAAGGCGTATTTTAAAATGCAGCGCGTAGTGGATTTCGTACTAACGTGTAACCAATTTTACATGTTATGCCAAGAGGGCCCTAACAATTTGATTCAACGCGTTGGCACATAGCCAATCAGTGTGTAGTTTTTAAATCACATGGTACTTTGTAACCCTGCCCACAATGCATTGTGGAATTTCAGCCACAGCCAATCCCGACTGCTCTTATAGGCTGCATAATAAATACTCAAAAACACTGACCTGCTCACAGAGTAACAAGATTGACTTTATAAACAGAAAATATATAACGTGCGTGTGCATGAATGTATATGCATCTTACCCGTTCGGATTTATAATTCTCATTCTAAGTCAGGTTAAGATATTTTTGAATGTATTTTATTTGTTTTTATTTGATCACTCAAGCACGTTTATTTTGGCACATTATTTCCTGTTCGTTAATGCTCTCCTGTGTGCAGCTCCCATGCGTGTAAATTGATTTTGGAGACTCTGAGCACCTGGTATAAATGGTCCTGATTTCATGGTTCCAGAGATTGATTTGTCCAGTGTGATGTGAACCTGGGTTTGTTTGGAGTGGAGGCTGACGCGCTAGATCTGCCAAGTATACTTACCACCTGTATTTAATAAAACGAAGTTCATTCACCGACATAACACTGCGGTCTAGCGCGCTTCCGTCTAGCGCGCTTCCCTTCCTGTGTTCCGCCTGGCTGATCGCACCCCCATCAGAAAGAATCGATGCCCCTCACCGGTGCTGGAACTTCAGGTTTTACATTACAGCTGTTTCAGGGAGCTGTTCCTTCTTGTACGACATCTTACTGTATCAGTTAACACTGCACCTTACCAGCTGTAGTATGAGTTGAACTATATTATTATTTTTTCAATTGTAATGTTTGCTCACATCCAGACTGTCGCTTTAACTAGTGACCCAGTGAAGTGATATTCCTGGAGTTTAAATATCGTCTTAGACTTTATATTGAAGAAGTTTTTTTTTTTTAATTTCATGATTCCTTTTTTGTAAGAATATTCCAAGCAGATGAATCTTTCTAATCAGGATTATTTTAAAATATGGAACAGATAATTAAGTCAATTTACAAAAACTAGAGTCAGCACTGCCGTTTGAACGTTAAAAACAGTACGAAAATAATGTTGTTGCAGTACATTTCTGACTCCATTTAGGTTGCAATATCATGAATTAATTTGTAAATTAGGCCTATTTTATGCGTGAGACGGGTTCATGACCTTATCTACAAAGTAAAAAAAGCCCTGATTGGCTGTCGCGTGACTCATTACGCCCCCTAATCGATACTGTCCCCCCATTGGCTCTTTATGCTACGCGTAGCACACATTCCATTACGCGTTGGGTTTGAACATTATGGCTCTTTTGAAGTTTGCCATTGTTTTTAGGACGCGTATCCTGATCCCAGTGTTCTTTATGCATTGAGAAACACCGCTTCTCATTGGTCACTTTCTTACGCGTTGTGTCAATACGTTTGTGGCCCCGATGGCTTGCCATACGAGTGGGGCAGATAGTATAACCAAGCCCTGTACACAGACAGAGAGAGAGAGAGAGAGAGCCACACACATTAAAGACATGAGCTGGCTTGTCTATGACAGATTTGCAGAGTGGGGGTCTCCAGCCCTGCTCCTGGAGAGTGACAGATTTGCAGAGCGGGGGTCTCCAGCCCTGGTCCTGGAGAGTGACAGATTTGCAGAGCGGGGGTCTCCAGCCCTGCTCCTGGAGAGTGACAGATTTGCAGAGCGGGGGTCTCCAGCCCTGGTCCTGGAGAGTGACAGATTTGCAGAGCGGGGGTCTCCAGCCCTGGTCCTGGAGAGTGACAGATTTGCAGAGTGGGGGTCTCCAGCCCTGGTCCTGGAGAGTGACAGATTTGCAGAGCGGGGGTCTCCAGCCCTGGTCCTGGAGAGTGACAGATTTGTAGAGCGGGGGTCTCCAGCCCTGGTCCTGGAGAGTGACAGATTTGCAGAGTGGGGGTCTCCAGCCCTGCTCCTGGAGAGTGACAGATTTGCAGAGCGGGGGTCTCCAGCCCTGCTCCTGGAGAGTGACAGATTTGCAGAGTGGGGGTCTCCAGCCCTGCTCCTGGAGAGTGACAGATTTGCAGAGCAGGGGGACACACAGAGTCATGCTGGTGTTGCTGTTTTCTTTGTCCCCAGGTGGTGGTACTCTGGGTAGGAACCAATAATCACGAGCACACGGTGGAGCAGATTACTGGGGGGATCCAGGCCATCGTACACCTGATCAACACATGCCAGCCGCAGGCGAAAGTGGTCGTGCTGGTGAGGAAACCAGTCTGTAGAGACCGCTGTGTATGCAGACTGATCTGTCTATAGAGACCGCTGTGTATGCAGACTGACCAGTCTACAGAGACCGCTGTGTATGCAGACTGACCAGTCTATAGAGACCGCTGTGTATGCAGCCACAAGTTTAGTACCAGGCCCATTCACTTATGGTGCGGTGTTGCTCACTCTACACTAGAGGGCACAGTGCTCACTCACCTGTCCTGTTCTCTAATAGTTCTGTCTTACTCACTTTCCACTATGGGGACTGTGACTTCATGTTAGGAGGATATTTACCTACAGTAGATTTCACTGAACTGTTCTGAAGATAGCTGGCTAGAAGATAAAGCTGCAGGTGATCTGGGCATGGTGTCCTGAGTGTGAGGTTGTGCTTCAGTGTGTCCTGAGTGTGAGGTTGTGCTTCAGTGTGATTCTCTCTCTCTCGCTCGCTCTCTCTGTTTCTCTCTCTCTCTCTCTCTCTCTCTCTCTCTCTCTCTCTCTCTTTCTCTCTCTCTCTCTCTCTCTCTCTCTCTCCCTCTCCCTCGCTCTCTCTTTAGGGATTGCTGCCCCGCGGGGAGCGGCCGAACCCCCTGAGAGAGAAGAACTCGGAGGTGAACCGTGTGCTGCGCGCCTCCCTGCCGCGCCTGGGCAGCGTGCAGTTCCTGGACGTGGGCTCCGGGTTCGTGCAGTCCGACGGCACTATCTCCACCCACGACATGTTCGACTTCCTGCACCTCACCCCCGCAGGCTACGCCGCCATCGCCAAGCCCCTGCACGACCTGCTGCTGCAGCTACTGGAAGAGACCCCCGAGGAGAGCCGACCCATCCTCGCCTGATTGGAGCAGGGGAGACACGCCCCTTCAAGGATTGGATCGGAGCTTAGTTTGTAGGATAGAGGAGGTTACATGATTGGCTAACACAGCTGTGGCTGCAATGGAGAGTCAGTATAGTGTATTAAGTGGGTAGCAAACACAAAAACTCTAGAATATTTAGGACCTCCTCTAGTCTATGAAGCGAATACCAAATGAGATCCGCCCTCCACTGATACCAGTCTCGTCTCATTGGAGGAGAGGCTCCCCCTGGCCTCTGCTCTGATTGGTGGAGAGGTGCTGCCCCCTCATTCTTGTACCCTCACTGGTGCGTCACACTATATTCTCCCCTGGGCCGCATTGCCAGGTTCATTGTGAACTGAAGCAGTTGGGGAACATTGTTTTGGGAGGGAGGGAGGGGCACTTGAACCTCCTCTGAATGTGCACCTGCTTCTTCAGTTCAGAATGAGCTCTCTGGGGAGGAGCCTGGGGCGTGCTAGCCCCCCGAACAGCAGCACAGCCCCCCTCGCAGCATTCCAAAGCTCTCTGTTATTCCTTTTAGGATTTGTACATCCGAAATAATGATTGTATTATCAGGATAATGATTCTCTTCTGTTTTTATTTGTTATGTGATAAATCTTTGTAACCCTGGTCCTGAGAGTTGTGCTGAGCTGTAGGAGAGATGGGAGATCGTATGGAGCTTCTTATTTAGACACTCTTGTTAATTCAGCTGTCGCAATCCTGTCCAAGTCTCTAACTAGACAATTTGACCCGTTCCAATCCCATCCCAACTAATAGTTTTTGACACCCGTGTCACTGGATTGTACATATTGACTCCCTCCCTGCTCGCTTGGTATTGACTCCATATGGACCCCTGAAGTGTAGATGTTGTATTCCTGACCGGCCAGTAACTTTTCTGGACACTAGTTACACTAGTTACAGACACTGGTTCCCAGTTACAGTTTGTAAATATTGAGTCTCCCTGTGCACTTGCTCTCTGCCTGCTCCCCAGTCTCTGGATGTTTTTGATATTGACCCCCTCGATTGTATATTTTAGCTCACAAACTGTACATTGACCCCCTGATCTGAGGTGTTGACCCTCTCTCCCTCTCAGCCTAATTCTGCCTCGGGCTCTGCAGGCGACTCCTTGTTCATTGAGAATCCTTTGTGCCAGAACAGATCTGCTTTCCTCATCCTCTCGTCTCTCTCATGCCAGTGCTGTCGAGTTAATCTTCATCTCAGCGCTCTGTTCTTCTAGAGAGCTAGCTGTTACTCGTACTGTTCCTAACCGGAAAATGTGGGTCCCGTTCCCCAGTGACTGCAGCAGAACAGGGGCTCCCCGGTGACTGCAGCAGAACAGGGGCTCCCCCGTGACTACAGCAGAACAGGGGCTCCCCGGTGACTACAGCAGAACAGGGGCTCCCCGGTGACTACAGCAGAACAGGGGCTCCCCGGTGACTACAGCAGAACAGGGGCTCCCCGGTGACTACAGCAGAACAGGGGCTCCCCGGTGACTACAGCAGAACAGGGGCTCCCCGGTGACTACAGCAGAACAGGGGCTCCCCGGTGACTACAGCAGAACAGGGGCTCCCCGGTGACTACAGCAGAACAGGGGCTCCCCGGTGACTACAGCAGAACAGGGGCTCCCCGGTGACTACAGCAGAACAGGGGCTCCCCTACAGCAGAACAGGGGCTCCCCGTGACTACAGCAGAACAGGGGCTCCCGGTGACTACAGCAGAACAGGGGCTCCCCGTGACTACAGCAGAACAGGGGCTCCCCGTGACTACAGCAGAACAGGGGCTCCCCGTGACTACAGCAGAACAGGGGCTCCCCGTGACTACAGCAGAACAGGGGCTCCCGGTGACTACAGCAGAACAGGGGCTCCCCCGTGACTACAGCAGAACAGGGGCTCCCCGTGACTACAGCAGAACAGGGGCTCCCCGTGACTACAGCAGAACAGGGGCTCCCCGTGACTACAGCAGAACAGGGGCTCCCCGTGACTACAGCAGAACAGGGGGTCCCCTACAGCAGAACAGGGAAGGGAGTGTCTGGGCTAGCCTCACTGCTTTACTATAACGAGTATCTCAGTCCGCAGTGCACAGCACCATTTGAAACGTGAGGCGGGCTGATAATACTACTGTCTTTGTAGGCTGTGTTGTGAGATAAAAAGGATTGTTGTTAATAATGATAGACAGTTTGTTAGATTATGCAAAACTTTGATGTGGAACGTTTTGGCTTTTCAGTCACGATGCTGAGATATGTGCACTACTGATCCGCAGCGCGTCATTTCACCTCGATTGAGTCTCTCTGTGTTTATAAAGTATTATTACTATTGTTATTGTGTCATAAAAGGGTTACACATGTACACTAGCCATACAGAATATCTGCATCATCGAATTATATTCCTGTGTGATAGTGACACAACAGCCTGGCACGGACTATGAGAGGGGAACTTACAGGGAGACAGCAGAGTGTGTGAGAGAGACAGAGAGGAACTGTTACAGGGAGACAGCAGAGTGTGTGAGAGAGACAGAGAGGAACTGTTACAGGGAGACAGCAGAGTGTGTGAGAGAGACAGAGAGGAACTGTTACAGGGAGACAGCAGAGTGTGTGAGAGAGACAGAGAGGAACTGTTACAGGGAGACAGCAGAGTGTGTGAGAGAGAGACAGAGAGGAACTTACAGGGAGACAGCAGAGTGTGTGAGAGAGAGACAGAGAGGAACTGTTACAGGGAGACAGCAGAGTGTGTGAGAGAGACAGAGGAACTGTTACAGGGAGACAGCAGAGTGTGTGAGAGAGAGACAGAGAGGAACTGTTACAGGGAGACAGCAGAGTGTGTGAGAGAGACAGAGAGGAACTTACAGGGAGACAGCAGAGTGTGTGAGAGAGACAGAGAGGAACTTACAGGGAGACAGCAGAGTGTGTGAGAGAGACAGAGGAACTGTTACAGGGAGACAGCAGAGTGTGTGAGAGAGAGACAGGAACTTACAGGGAGGCAGCAAAGTGTGTGAGAGAGAGACAGAGAGGAACTGTTACAGGGAGACAGCAGGGTGTGTGAGAGAGAGACAGAGAGAGGAACTGTTACAGGGAGACAGCAGAGTGTGTGTGTATGAGAGAGACAGAGAGGAACTGTTACAGGGAGTCGATTGAAAACGTACCCAGTCTGTCCCACACCGGAGAGTGTGGGTCTGGGTGCTTGCAGTGTCTCTCCCCACAAGGCTGGCTGCAGCTGAGTGATTGTGAGTGTGGGTGCGAGGAGGAGAGCGCTGCATCCTGGGAGCGAGGAGGAGAGCTCTGCATCCTGGGAGCGAGGAGGAGAGCTCTGCATCCTGGGAGCGAGGAGGAGAGCTCTGCATCCTGGGAGCGAGGAGGAGAGCTCTGCATCCTGGGAGCGAGGAGGAGAGCTCTGCATCCTGGGAGCGAGGAGGAGAGTGCTGCATCCTGGGTACCTGCTTCTGTAGTTTAAGCCTTGTATAGATTTAATTCTACACAGCCCTGTCTGAATGTGCAGGGTGATTCGAGAGTAAGGTTACCACATCAATGATAGGGTGAGCTGATGTGTTAAACTTACTTTGTAATCACCCAGAGTCTGTGTGTGCTGCCTGGGTTTGTATTAACATGTTTGATGTAGCAGAGTATTCAAATAAAAACAAGAACCAGTGGAACAGGATCTGTGTGTTTTGTCTCTTTTTAAATGTATTTATCCTGGTATAGAACAGCAGGACTCTTGTATGACTCAGTGGATCCTTCATCTGTTGATTGTGTTTTCTTTGTCAAACTACACCCAACCGCAATCTGTCAGTCACAAAGATGTAACACAAGTCTCACTTCACACTTAACTCACTGTAAGTGGTGTGGAATTAACCCACAGCTCTCCTGGACAGGGGAGTGAGTCAGCCCCTGACCTCTGCTCCCAGGCACTTCCTCTAAGACACATAACTTCTCTCGCTCTGATCCTCTGACAGTCTCACCCTTCACTGACACACACTCACTAGCCTGAACGCTGACGTGACAGAATTCCCCACAGCGGGATTGTGCAAGACGTGAAACCACCGTTCTTTCATTCCAGTACCTCTCGTGTGTTTGTTGAAACTCTGTGTTTCAAGCTGTTGTAACTTCATTTGCATTCTGAGTGGTATGGGAAAACCAAGTCCCACAGTAGTGCTTTGCATAGCTTCCCACAACGATCAAGACAGGAGAGAGACTCTGGCTCCCTGGCAGGCCTGCTCTCTCTCCTTGTTCTCAGGAGTGCGCGACACAAACTGTTTGAGGAATCAGACACAACACTGAACTACAGTACAGAGACGTGGGGCGGGCAGCCTAAAGTTCACAGGTCAAGCAGGGTTCAAGTAGCATTTGGCATGTCACTCCAGCCCTTAAACAGCTCTTCTTTTTCCCTTTGGTGAAGACGACCTGGAGTCTGGGAGTCTTGAGACTTGCAGATCATTTTCAATAGAGTTGTTGCTTGAAAGTGATGTAATGCAGGGAGGAGGTCGTGTTCTCAACTCTAACACTGTGAGAGAGCTGGGAAGTGTAATTCAGTGAGAACATCCTCAACTCGTGTCTTCGGTTGGTCATTTTGAAAACAGACAGCCCTACCATCACTAAATAAAGAGCTTTAGTGTCTAACAGGGATGGAAATAAGACCCACTGCCTAGAAGTTTCAACTATTCTAGGTTTTACTATGAACTTGATTAGCCCCAGTGTGTAGGTAACAATCTAAGTGTATCTTATTAAAAGCATATTAAAACCAGGAATGGATCAAACTCCTAAGCACTGGGAGTCTCATTTCCATCCCTGGAGTCTTACATGGAAAATAAGACTACACCCAACACTGACTTGCTCTATTATTATTTTGTTTCTGACATGTAGAACTAGAAACGAGCCTTTAATTTCCAAAGAACCGGCTTTTCCCGAAGTCAGCCGAAACCCGGCGGAGTTTGCGTGCCTGCCGCCCCTTTAAACGCAGGCCCGCCTCGGAGAGGTGACGTCATCGCGTGGAGCTGGGTTTGTTTACAGGAAGCCTTCATTGTAAACTGCATCCATGTATAGCGCAAGTGTAGCGGTATTGACAGGTTAAAAAGCGAGGCATCCCCACAGCAAAACTAGGGCACCCCATGAAGACCGAGGGGTGCAAGCGACCCATTGGAACTCAAACCGCTCTGATTTGTTCATTTAAAAACACAAGACGCTTTCTATGCTGGGCAGGAGTCTGGACCCGGATCTCTGTCATTGTCGTTTTGAATGAAACAAAACAGGACAAGCTGCGTCGAGATGTGACCCGTTTTTTTAGACAAGAAAGCTGAATTAAATGTACTTTGACAAGGGAAGGCGTGGATTCATCCAGCATCGTGTTGACGGCACGGCCCGAAGCCGCAGCGCTGTGCTTCCTTGTTTGTGTCGGATGCCTCGTCTAATCGGAAAGCCAGTGTGTGTGAGATTGCTTCAGACCTAGCCTGCTGAGTTGTATTTTGATATCCTTATCTTATCGGGGTTGCACAATAACCGTAACAGCCTGCTTGTATACAGCATAGACCTGTCGCTATATACAGTATAGACCTCCACCGTGTGCGTGAAGTGTCCGCGTCGGGAGAAGGATTACTTGGAAAATTACAAATCATGGGAACGTGGAGTAGTTGGAAATCGCGACACAAGGAAGAGCAGCCGGCGGAGACTTCTCTTCACAGTTGGCCGGTTATGTGGCTCTGCCTGGCGCTGGCAACGTTGACTATCCCGAGTGTCGGTACCGCCAAGATCGTCGTCATTCAAAAGATGCCAACTTCGATGTCAGCTACAATGACAGCGTCACCGACGAGCTGCAGAACGTCTATGCCTTTAACCACACCGTGTCCAGACACAAGGTGAGTGGCGCGCTGGAGAGACGCTGGCACTGGGGGCACAGCACACCTCTACAAGCATGGGGCTTGCTGAAAACAGGACCCAGCCTATAATAACTGCTATTTCATATACTGGCTCTCATGCCGTGGTTAATACAGTGTGTGCTGGTGACCTGTTCGTGTAGTTAGTATAACAGCATTCAGATGTGTCCAATTAGAACATAAGAAAATAAGAAAGTCTACAAACGAGAGGAGGCCATTCAGCCCATCTTGATCGTTTGGTTGTTAGTAGCTTATCCCAGAATCTCATCAAGCAGCTTCTTGAAGGATCCCAGGGTGTCAGCTTCAACAACATCAATTATACACACGCACACACACACACACACACACACAGAATTCACTAAAATCAATGTCATTCCTGGTCATACATCAGGATGAAGTTTCCTCCCTTTGGACCCTGCTTGCCACTGCATGGCTGGGTGACTCAGAACAGAAAATAGGAGGCACTTTTTTACACAGAGAATTGTGAGGGTCTGGAACCAACTCCCCAGTAATGTTGTTGAAGCTGACACCCTGGGATCCTTCAAGAAGCTGCTTGATGAGATTCTGGGATCAATAAGCTACTAACAACCAAACGAGCAAGATGGTCCGAATGGCCTCCTCTCGTTTGTAAACTTTCTTATGTTCTTATGACACAGCGGGTATAAAGGTTAAATGCCAAAACTCACATTGCAAAATGAAAGGGTATTTTTTTTAATTTTTTTTTTTAATGCAGTTCACATTTTACAAGAACCCCCTTCAGACTTGAGTTTTTAACATAGATTCGAAGTTAACTTCCTGTTTTCAAAGCCTTGTGTCATTCTTCACTGCTGCTGAAGATTTTGAATTCGCTCAGAGCTGTAAAACCTGGACTGGCTCAAACAGCTGTGTGATAGCCAGCCCTCTATTGTTGTGCTGCTCGTCAGAAATGCTTGTCATTCACCAGATGGCAAGCTTGTGTTGTTGGCCTGCACAGTGTGCTGCTGTGGGGAGAAGCATACTGATCTGCGCATTCAATACAGTACAGTATAGAGAACTCAGTGCTGTGGATCTGAGAGCCAGCACATTCAATACAGTACAGTATAGAGAACTCAGTGCTGTGGATCTGAGAGCCAGCACATTCAATACAGTACAGTATAGAGAACTCAGTGCTGTGGATCTGAGAGCCAGCACATTCAATACAGTACAGTATAGAGAACTCAGCGCTGTGGATCTGAGAGCCAGCACATTCAATACAGTACAGTATAGAGAACTCAGTGCTGTGGATCTGAGAGCCAGCACATTCAATACAGTACAGTATAGAGAACTCAGTGCTGTGGATCTGAGAGCCAGCACATTGAATACAGTACAGTATAGAGAACTCAGTGCTGTGGATCTGAGAGCCAGCACATTCAATACAGTACAGTATAGAGAACTCAGTGCTGTGGATCTGAGAGCCAGCACATTCAATACAGTACAGTATAGAGAACTCAGCGCTGTGGATCTGAGAGCCAGCACATTCAATACAGTACAGTATAGAAACTGGGATCTGAGTTCATTAAACACAGTGCACAGCCTCTGTGAAGTGTTTGATTTGCTGGTGCAGTAATCTCCACAGCAGGATCTGCAGCAGTAAGTAAACAAAGTGCAAATGTGTCAGCTGCTGATGTGGCAGCTGTAGCGTCATCTTGTGAAAGTGCAGCTGAGGAATACCTGAACTGACCTGTGCAGAGGAGCCCAGCTCCTGTGCTGAGCAGTACAAGGTGTGATGAGCTGAGGAACACCTGAACTGACCTGTGCAGCGGAGCCCAGCTCCTGTGCTGAGCAGTACAAGGTGTGATGAGCTGAGGAACACCTGAACTGACCTGTGCAGAGGAGCCCAGCTCCTGTGCTGAGCAGTACAAGGTGTGATGAGCTGAGGAACACCTGAACTGACCTGTGCAGCGGAGCCCAGCTCCTGTGCTGAGCAGTACAAGGTGTGATGAGCTGAGGAACACCTGAACTGACCTGTGCAGCGGAGCCCAGCTCCTGTGCTGAGCAGTACAAGGTGTGATGAGCTGAGGAACACCTGAACTGACCTGTGCAGCGGAGCCCAGCTCCTGTGCTGAGCAGTACAAGGTGTGATGAGCTGAGGAACACCTGAACTGACCTGTGCAGCGGAGCCCAGCTCCTGTGCTGAGCAGTACAAGGTGTGATGAGCTGAGGAACACCTGAACTGACCTGTGCAGCGGAGCCCAGCTCCTGTGCTGAGCAGTACAAGGTGTGATGAGCTGAGGAACACCTGAACTGACCTGCTTGGCGGAGCCCAGCTCCTGTGCTGAGCAGTACAAGGTGTGATGAGCTGAGGAACACCTGAACTGACCTGTGCAGAGGCCCAGCTCCTGTGCTGAGCAGTACAAGGTGTGATGAGCTGAGGAACACCTGAACTGACCTGTGCAGAGGAGCCCAGCTCCTGTGCTGAGCAGTACAAGGTGTGATGAGCTGAGGAACACCTGAACTGACCTGTGCAGCGGAGCCCAGCTCCTGTGCTGAGCAGTACAAGGTGTGATGAGCTGAGGAACACCTGAACTGACCTGCGCAGCGGAGCCCAGCTCCTGTGCTGAGCAGTACAAGGTGTGATGAGCTGAGGAACACCTGAACTGACCTGTGCAGCGGAGCCCAGCTCCTGTGCTGAGCAGTACAAGGTGTGATGAGCTGAGGAACACCTGAACTGACCTGTGCAGCGGAGCCCAGCTCCTGTGCTGAGCAGTACAAGGTGTGATCAGCTGAGGATCTTTAAAAGCAACTGTTAAGCAGATCTGACCCCCTTTTCACTTTGAAAAACCTCTTTTACAAGAACCCCCTTCAGACTTGGGCCATGTGTTTTTAACATAGATTCAAAGGTAACCTCCTATTTTCAAAGCCTTGTGTCATTCTTCACTGAGAGCCACACATTCAATACAGTACAGTATAGAGAACTCAGTGCTGTGGATCTGAGAGCCAGCACATTCAATACAGTACAGTATAGAGAACTCAGCGCTGTGGATCTGAGAGCCAGCACATTCAATACAGTACTGTATAGAGAACTCAGTGCTGTGGATCTGAGAGCCAGCACATTCAATACAGTACTGTATAGAGAACTCAGTGCTGTGGATCTGAGAGCCAGCACATTCAATACATTACAGTATAGAGAACTGAGCGCTGTGGATCTGAGAGCCAGCGCATTCAATACAGTACAGTATAGAGAACTCAGTGCTGTGGATCTGAGAGCCAGCACATTCGATACAGTACAGTATAGAGAACTCAGTGCTGGAGATCTGAGAGCCAGCACATTCAATACAGTACAGTACAGAGGACTCAGCGCTGTGGATCTGAGAGCCAGCACATTCAATACAGTACAGTATAGAGAACTCAGCGCTGTGGATCTGAGAGCCAGCGCATTCAATACAGTACAGTATAGAGAACTCAGTGCTGTGGATCTGAGAGCCAGCGCATTCAATACAGTACAGTATAGAGAACTCAGCGCTGTGGATCTGAGAGCCAGCGCATTCAATACAGTACAGTATAGAGAACTCAGTGCTGTGGATCTGAGAGCCAGCGCATTCAATACAGTACAGTATAGAGAACTCAGTGCTGTGGATCTGAGAGCCAGCACATTCAATACAGTACAGTATAGAGAACTCAGTGCTGTGGATCTGAGAGCCAGCACATTCAATACAGTACAGTATAGAGAACTCAGTGCTGGAGATCTGAGAGCCAGCACATTCAATACAGTACAGTATAGAGAACTCAGTGCTGTGGATCTGAGAGCCAGCACATTCAATACAGTACAGTATAGAGAACTCAGTGCTGGAGATCTGAGAGCCAGCACATTCATCAATACAGTACAGTATAGAGAACAGTGGTGTAGTCCTAAATCTGAAAGTACTGGAACGACAGTTTAAAATATAGATGTTTCTTAAACAAATGACATGAATTCATGTTTTATTTGTACATTGAACTTGTGGTGACATTTCATAGGTAATGCGTGTGTCTCTCAGCTTTTCGATTACTCCCTCTTGATCGGAGCTGCCAGATTGGCGTTCTTCCAGCCAAATTTGGCTTGTTTTGAAAGCATCTAGTGGGTAAATGTTGTCTCTGGTGGTTTGGTTTTTTTAAAAATCTTTTTATCACACATGTTTTTTTCTATTCCTTTCTATTATGAGCTCATCACCAGCGCAGAACTTCAATCACCACGATGCCCTGTACAGTATCTCACCCCCTCCCCCCGCCCGTAGTGTTAGTACAGCACGTCCCCGTCCCCCGTCCCCGTCCCATCTTTTTCGTGGAGCTCTGCGTCCAATAAAATTATGAATCACACAAGCGCTCAGTTATTTTTTCATTCGTCACCAGTTTAAGAACTGTATCAGTACAATTAGAATTGTTTTTGAATTTCTTTCTGCCGACAGTTCTGAGCAATTTAATGTTACGCAGCATTCTGAATACATTTTCCCTGGACCTTCTGCATTTGATCTCCTCACATGCAAAAACAGAGGTTCTGGTACTGTAAAGTGTGAGACAAAAAACAAGTACATAAATAAGTAAATAAATAGTTTATTCCATTCTTACTTCCCCGTGTGTTTTTATTTTACAGAGATGTGTAGCTCTTATGTGTGATTTTGTAATACAGGTGCTCCCTCGCTATAAGGCTCTTGATTATAACGTGCCTCGGATATAACGCTCCTACAGCATGTCCCCCAATTCCCTATACTAGTGATTCATGCAATATTTCTACAGTTAACACAGTACCGGTGTTGTGCAATCTATAAACAACTTCTCAGTGTAACTTCCATTTCTGTCTCTCCTTCTGATACATCATCTGAACTGAAGATAAGCTGCGCTGGCACTTTTATAACAGACATCTTATTCAGCATTTGTTTTATAACTAAGTAAACATTAGGCCTATTACATGGTTATCTTTCCTAATGTGTTTACTTTTTGCTGCGAGAGGAGCTGCAGCTTTCTCAGAGAGACGAGACGTTCAGCTTCAGCCCGCTCCGCAGCCGAACCTGGGCGCAGCCCATTCCCTCTTCCCTCTCCGACCCGCTCTCCTTCTCGCACTTGGTTTGCTTGTCTGTCACATCAAACTCCTGACCGTCATTTAGCCAGGCAATTTATAGTTTAAAAACTGGATATATTCAATCTAAGTGCAGTTTTTGGCTGGTTTAAAGAACAGAATTTGATGGGGCGTCGCAAAAAAAGCTAAGTCGGAGACACGGGCAAAACATTCCAGCCCACCAAATCATAATTTATACCCCTTGTTTCCCTGCCCATTTACAGTGTTACCCCCCGGGCACAAAGTGCCATACTCTGCCAGTTGAAAGGGCATTTGTTCATTCCAATCTGCGGGTCTCTGCACTCGCTGATATACAGCAGTGTGGAGTAGTGGTTAGGGCTCTGGACTCTTGACCGGAGGGTCGTGGGTTCAATCCCAGGCGGGGGACACTGCTGCTGTACCCTTGAGCAAGTTACTTTACCTAGATTGCTCCAGTAAAAACCCAACTGTATAAATGGGTAATTGTATGTAAAAATAATGTGATATCTTGTAACAATTGTAAGTCGCCCTGCTAAGAAATTAATAATAACTATACAAAGCAGCTTCAGACCTGTGTTTATGTCCACAACAGGATGCACTTTTACTGTCTTCATCAGCATATTTACTAAGAGCACTGTCAGCCTTCTCAAAGTCGTTCTGTAGTTTGTAACTGAAGTTCCTAATGTTCTCTTCAGTGCATCGCAAGGACGATTGTGGGGAGCCCCCCCCCCCCCCAAAACACCTGGAGATGAATGCAAGAAAACCTTCAGAATTACCCCGAATATCTCGAGGAAAAAAATATTAGCATGAGGGCTCAAGTTCCTGTTTTTGTAATTGTAAACACAAACAATTAGGCTGGCGCAATGTTCAGTGTATATATATATATATATATATATATATATATATATATATATATATATATATATATATATATATATATATATATATGAATGTTAAGAGAGGATTCATGCAAGTAACTGAAACTCAGCTTTAAATAACACCAGAAGCACGTCCTATGAAGTCCTGTTACAGTCGATGCTTGTTGATTGCAGAGCCGGGTGCCGGCTGTAACAGTGTTATGTTAACCAGCGCATGCTTAATCAGTAACATATACTGTACAGTGTAATACATTGAGTTGTTCCCCTGATAATTGCATTCAGTTGTGAAGTACATTTCTGTTGAAAATGTCTGTTCCTTATTCTGGGGAAATGCATAAAACTGTGAAGCACACAGGATCTGCAGTTCACACGAATCTCCTGCAAATGCATTTTCATAGGACGTGTGCTTTGAGTTAACAGGAAGATGCCGTTATCATGTCTGCAGTTCATTGGAATGCACTGTTCTTGTTTAATGCTGAACCCTCTAAAATGAACCGACAGTAATATTATATTGGCACACCGTGGCTAAATCTAAATGCATTTCCTCTGCAACTAGTATTGGGCCCCCACCTGCGGCCCTCACTGTAATTCTATGCAGACTCTGAGGGGCACATGAAGTGAGCCGTCAAAGTAAATCTATCACTAAACCTCTAGATCTGGAGGAAAAACCTCTGATCTGGCAAACACTGCAGCAAACATTTCAAATGCGTGCAGGTTATCTGATTCAGAGTGGACCTTCAAAACTGGTATGTAGGGAACCAGACTTTTTTTTGTTCCTAGTGGAAGGTGTTGAGCAGTACGAGGTTTGATGAGCTGAGGAACACCTGAACTGAACTGTGCAGTGTCTGTGAGGCAGCTACGTCCTGAGCAGCCCGTTCTGCTGTCTCCTGTCCCTCTCCTAACAGGACTGACCGTTTCTCCGTGTCGGAGAGTCCAGGGAATTCTGTCACCTGAGATTTGGGGGCGTTCACTTGGGGATCCCACATCTCTCATATGTTCGGCACATTTGTTATTTTAGTCCAAATGTGGTGCCCGAACAGCAGTTTGCCTTTGCATGGGCACATAACGTAACTTTCATTTTTCCTGTGAGGCCGACAAACGAGCCCGAATTGTAAGTGCTTAGGAGCTCACCCTGCTCTCTCCCCTCTCCCCTTCCTCCACCAGACAGAGGGTGTGCGAGTCTCTGTCAACGTGCTGTCGAAAGCTGTGGAGAACCCCATCCTCTTCGTGGTCCGGCAGAAACAGGCAGTCGTCTCCTTCCAGGTGCCTCTCATCCTGCGTGGGCTGTGAGTATCTCTGGAGTTAGAGCAGAAGCAGAGTCTCTCCATGTTAAGAGATGCAGGGCCTCTGACCGCGTGTCTTGTTGCCGTAGTTACCAGCGGAAGTACGCGTACCAGGATGTCGCTCGCACGCTGTGCCAGCCGCCCACGCACAGAGACATGGAGATGCAGTTCTTCTACGTGGACGTGTCCACACTGTCCCCCCTCAACATTTCCTACCAGCTGAGAGTGAGCCGCGTGGACAGCTTCGTCCTGCTGTAAGAGAGCCGCAGCGTGTCACTGCGTCTGTGTGTGCGTTGTTCCGTTGCCTGTGTGTCTGTCTAGGTGTGTATTGTGTTCACATGTGTAATCGGCTGAGAGTGCGGACAGCTTTGCAGAACGGCTATCTGTCTGTCTGTCAGTTTGTGGTTCTGTCTGTCTGTCTGTCTGTCTGCCTGTGACAGTCTCTCTGATAGTTTTGATTCTGTGTCTTCCGCAGGACTAACAAGCTTTTCAATTTCATTGCCAACCCAGCCCAGCCCCAGGTAAGACGTTCCTGAATGCACCCCTAGTAAGCCCTGTTATTGGATAAGGCAGGGAGGCAGACGGGAGGGAGGCAGCAGGGGGCTGGCTCTGTGTGTAAGCCCTGTTATTGGATAAGGCAGGGAGGCAGACGGGAGGGAGGCAGCGGGGGGCTTGCCCTGTGTGTAAGCCCTGTTATTGGATAAGGCAGGGAGGCAGACGGGAGGGAGGCAGCGGGGGGCTGGCTCTGTGTGTAAGCCCTGTTATTGGATAAGGCAGGGAGGCAGACGGGAGGGAGGCAGCAGGGGGCTGGCTCTGTGTGTAAGCCCTGTTATTGGATAAGGCAGGGAGGCAGACGGGAGGGAGGCAGCGGGGGGCTGGCTCTGTGTGTAAGCCCTGTTATTGGATAAGGCAGGGAGGCACCGGGGGGCTGCCCTGTGTGTAAGCCCTGTTATTGGATAAGGCAGGGAGGCAGCGGGGGGCTTGCCCTGTGTGTAAGCCCTGTTATTGGATAAGGCAGGGAGGCAGCGGGGGGCTGGCCCTGTGGGTAAGCCCTGTTATTGGATAAGGCAGGGAGGCAGGCGGGGCGGAAGCCCTGTTATTGGATAAGGCAGGGAGGCAGACGGGAGGGAGGCAGCAGGGGGCTGGCTCTGTGTGTAAGCCCTGTTATTGGATAAGGCAGGGAGGCAGACGGGAGGGAGGCAGCAGGGGGCTGGCTCTGTGTGTAAGCCCTGTTATTGGATAAGGCAGGGAGGCAGCAGGGGGCTGGCTCTGTGTGTAAGCCCTGGTTCTCTTGTGTCTCTGCAGTATTTCAAGTACGTGTTCCCAGAGGGAGTGGACTCCGTCATTGTGAAGGTGGACTCGGAGTCAGCCTTCCCCTGCTCTGTCATGTCCATACAGGATATCCTGGTGGGTGGAGGTGCAGTGCACACTGTAACCCTTGATGATTATTATTAATAACACATCCAAGCACAGGAATGTTTTTTTCAGCAGTGTGAGCGTGTGTGTCTGACCTGGCTCTGTTTCTCCCGCAGTGCCCCGTCTATGATCTGGACAACAACGTGGCCTTCCTGGGAATGTACCAGACCATGACCAAGAAGGCAGCCATCACCGTGCAGGTAAACAGCGCTGCGTTCCATGAACACCACCATCCGCGGCTCCGAGCCCGCTCTCTCTGTGTGCTCACCGCCCCTCTCCCTCTCTCCTTCCAGAGGAAGGATTTTCCCACAAACAGTTTCTACGTGGTGGTGGTCGTGAAGACGGAGGACGAGGCGTGTGGAGGACCGCTGCACTACTACCCCCTGCAGCCAGGTTTGTGTTCACTCTCTGACTCAGCCAGGTCACTCTCTTACTCAGCCAGGTCACTCTCTTACTCAGCCAGGTCACTCTCTTACTCAGCCAGGTTTGTGTTCACTCTCTTACTCAGCCAGGTCACTCTCTTACTCAGCCAGGTTTGTGTTCACTCTCTTACTCAGCCAGGTCACTCTCTTACTCAGCCAGGTCACTCTCTTACTCAGCCAGGTTTGCGTTCGCTCTCTTACTCAGCCAGGTTTGTGTTCACTCTCTGACTCAGCCAGGTCACTCTCTTACTCAGCCAGGTTTGTGTTCACTCTCTTACTCAGCCAGGTCACTCTCTTACTCAGCCAGGTTACTCTCTTACTCAGCCAGGTTTGCGTTTGCTCTCTTACTCAGCCAGGTTTGTGTTCACTCTCTTACTCAGCCAGGTCACTCTCTTACTCAGCCAGGTCACTCTCTTACTCAGCCAGGTTTGTGTTCACTCTCTTACTCAGCCAGGTCACTCTCTTACTCAGCCAGGTCACTCTCTTACTCAGCCAGGTTTGCGTTCGCTCTCTTACTCAGCCAGGTTTGTGTTCACTCTCTTACTCAGCCAGGTCACTCTCTTACTCAGCCAGGTCACTCTCTTACTCAGCCAGGTTTGTGTTCACTCTCTTACTCAGCCAGGTCGCTCTCTTACTCAGCCAGGTCACTCTCTTACTCAGCCAGGTTTGTGTTCACTCTCTTACTCAGCCAGGTTTGCGTTCACTCTCTTACTCAGCCAGGTCACTCTCTTACTCAGCCAGGTTTGTGTTCACTCTCTTACTCAGCCAGGTCACTCTCTTACTCAGCCAAGTCACTCTCTTACTCAGCCAAGTCACCCTCTTACTCAGCCAGGTTTGTGTTCACTCTCTTACTCAGCCAGCTCACTCTCTTACTCAGCCAGGTCACTCTCTTACTCAGCCAGGTTTGTGTTCACTCTCTTACTCAGCCAGGTTTGTGTTCACTCTCTTACTCAGCCAGGTTTGCGTTCACTCTCTTACTCAGCCAGGTCACTCTCTTACTCAGCCAGGTTTGTGTTCACTCTCTTACTCAGCCAGGTTTGTGTTCACTCTCTTACTCAGCCAGGTCACTCTCTTACTCAGCCAAGTCACTCTCTTACTCAGCCAAGTCACCCTCTTACTCAGCCAGGTTTGTGTTCACTCTCTTACTCAGCCAGCTCACTCTCTTACTCAGCCAAGTCACTCTCTTACTCAGCCAGGTTTGTGTTCGCTCTCTTACTCAGCCAGGTTTGTGTTCACTCTCTTACTCAGCCAGCTCACTCTCTTACTCAGCCAGCTCACTCTCTTACTCAGCCAAGTCACTCTCTTACTCAGCCAGGTTTGCGTTCGCTCTCTTACTCAGCCAGGTTTGCGTTCACTCTCTTACTCAGCCAGGTTTGTGTTCACTCTCTTACTCAGCCAGGTCACTCTCTTACTCAGCCAAGTCACTCTCTTACTCAGCCAAGTCACCCTCTTACTCAGCCAGGTTTGTGTTCACTCTCTTACTCAGCCAGGTCACTCTCTTACTCAGCCAAGTCACTCTCTTACTCAGCCAAGTCACCCTCTTACTCAGCCAGGTTTGTGTTCACTCTCTTACTCAGCCAGTTCACTCTCTTACTCAGCCAAGTCACTCTCTTACTCAGCCAGGTTTGTGTTCACTCTCTTACTCAGCCAGGTTTGCGTTCACTCTCTTACTCAGCCAGGTTTGTGTTCACTCTCTTACTCAGCCAGCTCACTCTCTTACTCAGCCAGCTCACTCTCTTACTCAGCCAAGTCACTCTCTTACTCAGCCAGGTTTGTGTTCACTCTCTTACTCAGCCAGGTTTGCGTTCACTCTCTTACTCAGCCAGGTTTGTGTTCACTCTCTTACTCAGCCAGCTCACTCTCTTACTCAGCCAAGTCACTCTCTTACTCAGCCAGGTTTGTGTTCACTCTCTTACTCAGCCAGCTCACTCTCTTACTCAGCCAAGTCACTCTCTTACTCAGCCAGGTTTGCGTTCACTCTCTTACTCAGCCAGGTTTGCGTTCACTCTCTTACTCAGCCAGGTTTGTGTTCACTCTCTTACTCAGCCAGGTCACTCTCTTACTCAGCCAAGTCACTCTCTTACTCAGCCAAGTCACCCTCTTACTCAGCCAGGTTTGTGTTCACTCTCTTACTCAGCCAGGTCACTCTCTTACTCAGCCAAGTCACTCTCTTACTCAGCCAAGTCACCCTCTTACTCAGCCAGGTTTGTGTTCACTCTCTTACTCAGCCAGTTCACTCTCTTACTCAGCCAAGTCACTCTCTTACTCAGCCAGGTTTGTGTTCGCTCTCTTACTCAGCCAGGTTTGCGTTCACTCTCTTACTCAGCCAGGTTTGTGTTCACTCTCTTACTCAGCCAGCTCACTCTCTTACTCAGCCAGCTCACTCTCTTACTCAGCCAAGTCACTCTCTTACTCAGCCAGGTTTGCGTTCGCTCTCTTACTCAGCCAGGTTTGCGTTCACTCTCTTACTCAGCCAGGTTTGTGTTCACTCTCTTACTCAGCCAGCTCACTCTCTTACTCAGCCAAGTCACTCTCTTACTCAGCCAGGTTTGTGTTCACTCTCTTACTCAGCCAGCTCACTCTCTTACTCAGCCAAGTCACTCTCTTACTCAGCCAGGTTTGCGTTCACTCTCTTACTCAGCCAGGTTTGCGTTCACTCTCTTACTCAGCCAGGTTTGCGTTCACTCTCTTACTCAGCCGGTCACTCACCCACTTTTCTGAAGACTAAAAATAAAGCTGGCAATACTCAAGAGGTGACCTGGGGATCAGGGGAGGAGAGAGGAGAGGAGAGGAGGGGACAGGATATGCACAGCCACTCGCACACAGAAGCAAGGAAGGTGAATGCCTGTCTTAATAAATGTCCTGTTCTCTTCTAGATAAGCTGATTGACCCTGGAAACCGCAGCAAAGTGCTGGATGTGATTGTGACTCCCGCCATCAAATGTAAGCCTGGATGATGATGATGTGTGCACATGCGGAGTGCAGTGTGTGTTTGTGAAGTGCTGTGTAATAAGGAAAGCTGTACCAGTGTGTGTCAGTATAGCTCACCCTGTCTCTCTGTCTCTCTCTCTAGCGGAGGCCTATGTGATGGGCATGCTGTTCTGTGTGTGTGTGTGTGTGTGTGTGTGTGTGTGTGTGTCAGTATAGCTCACCCTGTCTCTCTGTCTCTCTCTCTAGCGGAGGCCTATGTGATGGGCATGCTGTTCTGTCTGGGAATCTTCCTGTCTTTCTACCTGCTGACGTTCCTGACTGCATGCGTGCAGAACAAACAGTAAGCCTGCACCCCAAACTGGATACAAAACAAAAAGAAAGAGCTTTGGGGGCCCCTCCTCGCAGTAACCACTTTCCTCTTTCCATCCCAGGATGCACAAGAAGAGGGAGGGGCTTCCCAACACTCCACATGCATCGCCAGCGGAAACAGGTAACCTAGCAACACCGCAGAGTTCTGTTCTAGGAGTCTTGCTTCAGTGCTCACTGCTCAGTACTGAAACAGGTAACCTAGCAACACTGCAGAGTTCTGTTCTAGGAGTCCTGCTTCAGTGCTCACTGATCAGTGCTGAAACAGGTAACCTAGCAACACTGCAGAGTTCTGTTCTAGGAGTACATCCTGCTTCAGTGCTCACTGCTCAGTGCTGAAACAGGTAACCTAGCAACACCGCAGAGTTCTGTTCTAGGAGTCCTGCTTCAGTGCTCCCTGCTCAGTGCTGAAACAGGTAACCTAGCAACACCACAGAGTTCTGTTCTAGGAGTCCTGCTTCAGTGCTCACTGCTCAGTGCTTAGCTCTAGTTCCAATCCCAGTACATACTTGCTGATGGAAACTGACTCTCGCATTGGTTTAAGCTGTTTTCACTGATTTCAGACTTGGTTTAGTTTAACATATTTTGTTATCCCTGCACACTGTGTTGCTTATCCTTATGTTTGAGTTTTTCTCATCTCTGTTTGCTGTCTCTCCATCCTTATTGCATTCCTTTGACTCTCACAGCCTCCCTGCTAGGTAAGCTACCAGGAAATAATGACAAATACACTTTCAATGTGACTAAACAGAGTGACTGGTTGCAGTGGGCAGTAAACTAACTGTAGGAACTTCAGTTCAATCTCCACACTCATGGAGCTGTGATTGTCTTACCAACCTCCATGAAATCCAGGTGATGGGGCCTTGGACAGGATTTCAATGAATAGCAACAAGCTGTTAGTTCTCAGTTGCTGTGTGTTGTGTTGGGTGGCTGTGGTGGGGCCTGGCTTGTGACTGGGGAGAAAGTTGGCATTGCGCTGTGTAGTTGATTTGAGTTGGATTGTGCTGTGCTGTGTGGTGCTGATCCGCACTGTGCTGTGCTGTGTGGTGCTGATCCGCACTGTGCTGTGCTGTGCTGTGTGGTGCTGATCCACACTGTGCTGTGCTGTGTGGTGCTGATCAGCGCTGTGCTGTGTGGTGCTGATCCGCACTGTCCTGTGTTGTGTGGTGCTGATCCGCACTGTGCTGTGTGGTGCTGATCCGCACTGTGCTGTGTGGTGCTGATCCGCACTGTGCTGTGTTGTGTGGTGCTGATCCACACTGTGCTGTGTGGTGCTGATCCGCACTGTGCTGTGCTGTGTGGTGCTGATCCGCGCTGTGCTGTGTGGTGCTGATCCGCACTGTCCTGTGTTGTGTGGTGCTGATCCGCACTGTGCTGTGTGGTGCTGATCCGCACTGTGCTGTGTGGTGCTGATCCGCACTGTGCTGTGTGGTGCTGATCAGCGCTGTGCTGTGTGGTGCTGATCCGCACTGTCCTGTGTTGTGAGGTGCTGATCCGCACTGTGCTGTGTGGTGCTGATCCGCACTGTCCTGTGTTGTGTGGTGCTGATCCGCACTGTGCTGTGCTGTGTGGTGCTGATCCACACTGTCCTGTGTTGTGTGGTGCTGATCCGCACTGTGCTGTGCTGTGTGTGTGCTGATCCACACTGTGCTGTGCTGTGCTGTGTGGTGCTGATCCGCACTGTGCTGTGTTGTGTGGTGCTGATCCACACTGTGCTGTGCTGTGTGTGCTGATCCACACTGTGCTGTGTGTGCTGATCCACACTGTGCTGTGTGGTGCTGATCCGCGCTGTGCTGTGTGGTGCTGATCCACACTGTCCTGTGTTGTGTGGTGTTGATCCGCACTGTGCTGTGCTGTGCTGTGTGGTGCTGATCCACACTGTCCTGTGTTGTGTGGTGCTGATCCGCACTGTGCTGTGCTGTGTGGTGCTGATCCGCACTGTGCTGTGTGGTGCTGATCCGCACTGTCCTGTGTTGTGTGGTGCTGATCCGCACTGTGCTGTGCTGTGTGGTGCTGATCCACACTGTCCTGTGTTGTGTGGTGCTGATCCGCACTGTGCTGTGCTGTGTGTGCTGATCCACACTGTGCTGTGTGGTGCTGATCCGCACTGTGCTGTGCTGTGTGTGCTGATCCACACTGTGCTGTGTGGTGCTGATCCGCACTGTGCTGTGCTGTGTGTGCTGATCCACACTGTGCTGTGTGGTGCTGATCCGCACTGTGCTGTGCTGTGCTGTGTGGTGCTGATCCACACTGTGCTGTGCTGTGTGGTGCCGATCCGCACTGTGCTGTGCTGTGTGTGCTGATCCGCACTGTGCTGTGCTGTGTGTGCTGATCCGCTCTGTGCTGTGCTGTGTGGTGCTGATCTTCATTCTGTTTCTTTTTTCAGGGAAAGGCCTGACCCCGGGATCCCCTTGCGAGGGATACAATTATGGCTCCTTCGGTTAGTAGAGAGAGGATATTCCAGATTTGTCTGTGTATTCCAGGTTCTGTCTGTGTGTTCTAGGTGTATTCCAGGTTCTGTCTGTGTGTTCTAGGTGTATTCCAGGTTCTGTCTGTGTGTTCTAGGTGTATCCCAGGTTCTGTCTTTGTGTTCTAGGTGTTTCGGCTCTCATGACTTTCCTTGTCTCCTCAGAGAACGGCTCCCTGAGTTCAGAGGCCATCACTGACAGCATGATGTCGGGAGACACCAGCTACCTGGGTGAGAACTATGAGAACTGCAGCACAGCTCTGTCTTAAAAACGACTTCATATTTCAACTACTTCTTACCTATCACAGCTGTCTGTCACGGCCACTTGTCACAGCTGTCTGTCACGCCACTTGTCACAGCTGTCTGTCACGCCCACTTGTCACAGCTGTCTGTCACGGCCACTTGTCACAGCTGTCTATCTTGGCTATCTGGGTGCATTGCTCATCTGTCACTGCTCTAACACTTTGCAGCACTCTGTCCCAGTCTGTCTTGACTCTCTAAGCTCAGTATGCTCAGTGTGTGTGTGTGTCTGTCCCTGACTAGCGCTGTGTGTCTCCCTGCTTTGTTCAGTAGGACAGGACCACTTCAAAAGGAGGTTTAACTCTGTCCCGCTCCGACACCAGGACATGGGTGACTGTTTGACTCTTAGAAACACAACAACAATCACTCCTTCCAATCACTAGCCAGCAGAGTGCAGTTAACGAGGGGCAAAGCTCTTCATGTGAAAGCCGTGTGCTGGAGGGAGAGGTTACACCGGCCTCACAAACAAACGGTCTGCTGCAGTGAAAGACTGCGCTGCACTGCATGTTCAGAACAATGGAGTCTGTCCAGACCTTCCTGAGCCTGGCAGGGCTGCCCTCGCACGCAGGCCAGGGGTGATCTATTATTGGATTCTCTTGAAATAACTATAAAAGAAATACACAAACAAGCAAGCAAACTTAGCAATACCCTTGGAATCATTTTGAATTTCATTAGTGTTTTAGTTTTGCATATGTTGAATCCACTCCTTTTTATACATGGTGGTGAGGCAGTTAGTTAGGGTCCTGGCAGGTGAGGGGTTAAGTGCGCTCTGCTGGCAGGAATGTACAGTGATCTTCTCTGCCTCTGATTCACAATGCATGGCAGGAGGCTGATCTGAGCTGTGAAACCCAGCATGACTCTGCAATGAGGAATTACTGCAGAAAACAAAGTGAAACTCTGCCAGCGCACCAGAACACACAGCCCAGTACACACAGGGCAGCAGTGAGCCCGCCAGCAGAAGCACACACAGCCCAGTACACACAGGGCAGCAGTGAGCCCGCCAGCAGAACCACACACAGCCCAGTACACACAGGGCAGCAGTGAGCCCGCCAGCAGAAGCACACACAGCCCAGTACACACAGGGCAGCAGTGAGCCCGCCAGCACAACCACAGAGAGGCGCCCAGGAGACAAGGGTTAAAATAACCAGGGACCTGAGGCACAGGTGAACCCCACTGCTTTGCAGCCTCAGCCTGGGCTCTGCTGGTGTGGGCTGGGCTCTGCTGGTGTGGTCTGTCTCGAGTCCCTTCTCTCACTGTGTCCCTGTCCCACAGAACGTTCCCTGGACAGCATGGCGGGACGCCTGCGGCAGGAGTCTCTGAGCTCCGTGGAGGAGGACGAGTGCGACACGCTGGCCGACATCGAATCAGACAAGAACGTCATCCGCACCAAGGTGAGGGAGGAACACAGTGTGTGAGCCAGAGCACTGCACCTGTACCTGTACCTGTACCTGTACCTGTACCTGTACCTGTCTGCACCAAGGTGAGGGAGGAACACACAGTGTGTGAGCCAGAGCACTGCACCTGTACCTGTACCTGTACTTGTATCTGTACCTGTACCTGTCTGCACCAAGGTGAGGGAGGGACACACAGTAGAGTGTAATTATCTGTACCAGAGCTACCGTTATAGATGAGATAGGTGAGAGGAGTGTGCTTTCTCTCTCTACACTTTGAGTTTATCTCTCTCTCAAGTTCATGCTTGGCATGACAAGCAGAACCAGTATTGCCAAAACTACAACACAATACACAAACATACACTAGAACAGACTCTCTCTCCGTCTCTCTCTCTCTCAGAAGTTCCTGTGTGTCTCTGACCTGGCTCGCAAGGACAAGAAGATCCTGAGCAAGAAATACCAAATCTACTTCTGGTGAGTCTCTGCCCCGATGTGAATGCATGTTCGTCTTTTACTGTCCCAGGTAGTAGCGACCAGGAGGCAGATCTGTTCTTCAGTTTACCCCAAACAAATGAGTTTCTGAGTGGAGGGCGACTCCTACCAGCTCCATTACCAAACTCTCTTGGGGTATCTTACATGCCACGGACATGTCCTATAGCAATAACACTGTTCATGATGATGATGATGATGATGATGATGATGATACTGTAATTGTTATAATAAGCTGGGATTATTTTGCAGGAACATTGCTACCATTGCAGTCTTCTATGCGCTGCCTGTCATTCAGCTGGTAATAACCTATCAGACGGTACGTGAGCGGGATGAGGGCGGGGTTTTAAAGGGCTGGGGAGGGGGTGGTTTGGTTGCTTATAAGGGGAGGGGACTAATTTGACTTTGCTGCTTATTCAAATCAAAATGCTAGATATGGAGAATATGGAGTTTGTTGTAAGTTTTGATTTTTAAAATGCGATCTGCAGTGTTGGATTAATGTCCTGGGAAAGCCCGGAGTGGATGGAATGGCTCTGCAATGGGAGCCTGTCTCATTGCCCTCCCCAGATTGTAAAACTGAAGCGCTTCTGTGTTGACAGGTAGTGAACGTGACAGGAAACCAAGATATCTGCTACTACAACTTCCTGTGTGCCCATCCGCTAGGAGCACTGAGGTGAGACTGCTCAGAGCAGTGTTGACAGTGCGTGCTGACAGTGTGCTCAGTGTTGTATTGTGAATGTGTGCTCAGTGTTGTATTGTGAATGTGTGCTCAGTGTTGTATTGTGAATGCGTGTTCAGTGTTGTATTGTGAATGTGTGCTGACAGTGTGCTCAGTGTTGTATTGTGAATGTGTGCTCAGTGTTGTATTGTGAATGTGTGCTCAGTGTTGTATTGTGAATGTGTGCTGACAGTGTGCTCAGTGTTGTATTGTGAATGTGTGCTCAGTGTTGTATTGTGAATGTGTGCTCAGTGTTGTATTGTGAATGTGTGCTCAGTGTTGTATTGTGAATGTGTGCTCAGTGTTGTATTGTGAATGTGTGCTCAGTGTTGTATTGTGAATGTGTGCTCAGTGTTGTATTGTGAATGTGTGCTGACAGTGTGCTCAGTGTTGTATTGTGAATGTGTGCTCAGTGTTGTATTGTGAATGTGTGCTGACAGTGTGCTCAGTGTTGTATTGTGAATGTGTGCTCAGTGTTGTATTGTGAATGTGTGCTCAGTGTTGTATTGTGAATGCGTGCTGACTGTGTGCTCAGTGTTGTATTGTGAATGTGTGCTCAGTGTTGTATTGTGAATGTGTGCTGACAGTGTGCTCAGTGTTGTATTGTGAATGTGTGCTCAGTGTTGTATTGTGAATGTGTGCTCAGTGTTGTATTGTGAATGTGTGCTGACAGTGTGCTCAGTGTTGTATTGTGAATGTGTGCTCAGTGTTGTATTGTGAATGTGTGCTCAGTGTTGTATTGTGAATGTGTGCTCAGTGTTGTATTGTGAATGTGTGCTCAGTGTTGTATTGTGAATGTGTGCTGACAGTGTGCTCAGTGTTGTATTGTGAATGTGTGCTCAGTGTTGTATTGTGAATGTGTGCTGACAGTGTGCTCAGTGTTGTATTGTGAATGTGTGCTGACAGTGTGCTCAGTGTTGTATTGTGAATGTGTGCTCAGTGTTGTATTGTGAATGTGTGCTGACAGTGTGCTCAGTGTTGTATTGTGAATGTGTGCTCAGTGTTGTATTGTGAATGTGTGCTCAGTGTTGTATTGTGAATGTGTGCTGACAGTGTGCTCAGTGTTGTATTGTGAATGTGTGCTCAGTGTTGTATTGTGAATGTGTGCTCAGTGTTGTATTGTGAATGTGTGCTCAGTGTTGTATTGTGAATGTGTGCTGACAGTGTGCTCAGTGTTGTATTGTGAATGTGTGCTCAGTGTTGTATTGTGAATGTGTGCTCAGTGTTGTATTGTGAATGTGTGCTCAGTGTTGTATTGTGAATGTGTGCTGACAGTGTGCTCAGTGTTGTATTGTGAATGTGTGCTGACAGTGTGCTCAGTGTTGTATTGTGAATGTGTGCTGACAGTGTGCTCAGTGTTGTATTGTGAATGTGTGCTCAGTGTTGTATTGTGAATGTGTGCTCAGTGTTGTATTGTGAATGTGTGCTGACAGTGTGCTCAGTGTTGTATTGTGAATGTGTGCTGACAGTGTGCTCAGTGTTGTATTGTGAATGTGTGCTGACAGTGTGCTCAGTGTTGTATTGTGAATGTGTGCTCAGTGTTGTATTGTGAATGTGTGCTGACAGTGTGCTCAGTGTTGTATTGTGAATGTGTGCTCAGTGTTGTATTGTGAATGTGTGCTGACAGTGTGCTCAGTGTTGTATTGTGAATGTGTGCTCAGTGTTGTATTGTGAATGTGTGCTCAGTGTTGTATTGTGAATGTGTGCTGACAGTGTGCTCAGTGTTGTATTGTGAATGCGTGCTCAGTGTTGTATTGTGAATGTGTGCTGACAGTGTGCTCAGTGTTGTATTGTGAATGTGTGCTCAGTGTTGTATTGTGAATGTGTGCTCAGTGTTGTATTGTGAATGTGTGCTGACAGTGTGCTCAGTCTTGTATTGTGAATGTGTGCTGACAGTGTGCTCAGTGTTGTATTGTGAATGCGTGCTGACAGTGTGCTCAGTGTTGTATTGTGAATGTGTGCTCAGTGTTGTATTGTGAATGTGTGCTGACAGTGTGCTCAGTGTTGTATTGTGAATGCGTGCTCAGTGTTGTATTGTGAATGTGTGCTGACAGTGTGCTCAGTGTTGTATTGTGAATGTGTGCTCAGTGTTGTATTGTGAATGCGTGTTCAGTGTTGTATTGTGAATGTGTGCTGACAGTGTGCTCAGTGTTGTATTGTGAATGCATGCTCAGTGTTGTATTGTGAATGCGTGCTGACAGTGTGCTCAGCGCCCCCTTGTGTTCTGTGCCTGCAGTGCCTTCAACAACATCCTGAGTAACCTGGGCTACGTCCTGCTGGGGCTACTGTTCCTCCTCATTGTGCTTCAGAAAGACATTCTCCACAAGAGGGCGCTGGAGCGCAAAGAGCTGGCTGCACTGGTAAGAGAGAATACACAGATACACACAGATACAGGAACACTCAGCCTGCAGAATGACATTCTCCTCTAGAGTGCGCTGTTGAGCTGTATAAACTGTACCACAACACCACTAGCAGGCAGTCCTATATTATTCAGAAAACTCCAGTCTACGTCACTATAGCAAGACTGCAGAGACAGAGAAAGCACACTGCTGGACACGCACAAGCCCCTTGTAGTAGCTTCTTCACATTCTCCCTGCCTCCCCTGTTGTTTTTCTCTCAGGAGTGTGGGATCCCGAAGCACTTTGGTCTGTTCTACGCCATGGGCACGGCTCTGATGATGGAGGGGCTGCTCAGTGCCTGCTACCACGTGTGCCCCAACTACACCAACTTCCAGTTCGGTGAGCATGCCTGCCTGCCTCCCTGTCTGTCCGTCTATCTCCCTGCCTGTCCCCTGTCTGTTTGCCTCCCTTTCTGTCTCCCTGGCTCCCTGTCTGTCTGCCTCCCTGTCTGTCTCCCTGCCTCCCTGTCTGCCTCCCTGTCTGTCTCCCTGGCTCCCTGTCTGTCTGCCTCCTGTCTGTGCCTCCCTGTCTGCCTACCTGTCTGTCTCCCTGACTCCCTGTGTGTGCCTCCCTGTCTGCCTCCTGTCTGTGCCTCCCTGCCTCCCTGTCTGTCTCCCTGTCTGCCTCCTGTCTGTGCCTCCCTGACTGCCTCCCTGGCTCTCTGTCTGTCTGCCTCCTGTCTGTGCCTCCCTGCCTCCCTGTCTGTCTCCCTGCCTCCCTGTCTCTCCCTGCCTGCCTCCCTGTCTGCCTCCTGTCTGTGCCTCCCTGCCTCCCTGTCTGCCTGCCTGCCTCCCTGTCTGTCTCCTGGCTCCCTGTCTGTCTGCCTCCCTGTCTGTCTCCCTGTCTGTTTCCCTGGCTCCCTGTCTGTCTGCCTCCTGTCTGTGCCTCCCTGCCTCCCTGTCTGTCTCCCTGGCTCCCTGTCTGTCAGCCTCCTGTCTGTGCCTCCCTGCCTCCCTGTCTGTCTCCCTGTCTCCCTGTCTGACACTGTGTGTCCCAGCTTTCAACTTGCCCGTCCAGCTATCGTAACAACACCAACTTACAGCTGTTCAACTTCAAAAAATAAATGCAAATAAATAAAAATAAACTCTCTCTCTCTCTCTCTCTCTCTCTCTCTCTCTCTCTCTCTCTCTCTCCTCTCCTCTCCTCTCCTCTCCTCTCTCTCTCTCTCTCTCTCTCTCTCACCTCTCCTCTCTCTCCTCTCCTCTCCTCCTCTCTCTCTCTCTCTCTCTCTCTCTCTCTCTCTCTCTCTCTCTCTCTCTCTCTCTTCTCCAGACACCTCGTTCATGTATATGATCGCTGGGCTCTGCATGCTGAAGCTCTATGAGAAGAGACACCCCGATATCAATGCCAGTGCCTACAGTGCCTACGCCTGCCTGGCCATGGTCATCTTCTTCTCTGTGCTGGGAGTGGTGAGTGAGTGGACATGCACAGGCATGGGAACGCACCACGCTGCCATCCTCCTGCAGGGATAGTGGGATTCCACGGGTGTTTATTACGACACTCATTTGTGCTCATCCCGTTGTGCTCCCCCCGCAGGTCTTTGGGAAAGGGAACTCTGTGTTTTGGATCGTGTTCTCTGTCATTCACATCCTGGCCACCCTGCTGCTCAGCACTCAGCTTTACTACATGGGCCGCTGGAAACTGGGTGAGCCGTCCGTCCGTCTGTCTGTCTGTCTGTCTGTCTGTCTGCCTGCCTGCCTGCCTGGCTGCTGTCTGTCTGAGCCACAGGCACTCTGTCTGTCTGTCTGTCTGAGCCACAGGCACTCTGTCTGTCTGTCTGTCTGGTTGAGCCACAGGCACTCTGTCTGTCTGTCTGTCTGTCTGTCTGTCTGCCTGCCTGCCTGCCTGGCTGTCTGTCTGTCTGAGCCACAGGCACTCTGTCTGTCTGTCTGTCTGTCTGTCTGTCTGTCTGTCTGTCTGTCTGTCTGCCTGGCTGTCTGTCTGTCTGAGCCACAGGCACTCTGTCTGTCTGTCTGTCTGAGCCACAGGCACTCTGTCTGTCTGTCTGTCTGGCTGAGCCACAGGCACTCTGTCTGTCTGTGATGGCTGTGTGACAGTGTTGTGTTGATGTGTGAGATTTGTGTTTCAGTGTTGTGTTGTGTGAGGTTCATGTTGCAGTGTGACGGTTGTGTGAGGTTCATGTTGCAGTGTGACAGGGTTGTGTGAGGTTCATGTTGCAGTGAGACAGGGTTGTGTGAGGTTCATGTTGCAGTGCGACAGGGTTGTGTGAGGTTCATGTTGCAGTGTGACAGGGTTAGAGAGGTTCATGTTGCAGTGTGACGGTTGTGTGAGGTTCATGTTGCAGTGTGACAGGGTTGTGTGAGGTTCATGTTGCAGTGTGACAGGGTTGTGTGAGGTTCGTGTTGCAGTGTGACAGGGTTGTGTGAGGTTCGTGTTGCAGTGTGACGGTTGTGTGAGGTTCATGTTGCAGTGTGACAGGGTTGTGTGAGGTTCATGTTGCAGTGTGACAGGGTTGTGTGAGGATCGTGTTGCAGTGTGACAGTTGTGTGAGGTTCATGTTGCAGTGTGACAGGGTTGTGTGAGGTTCATGTTGCAGTGTGACAGGGTTGTGTTGCAGTGTGACGGTTGTGTGAGGTTCATGTTGCAGTGTGACAGGGTTGTGTGAGGTTCATGTTGCAGTGTGACAGGGTTGTGTTGCAGTGTGACGGTTGTGTGAGGTTCATGTTGCAGTGTGACAGGGTTGTGTGAGGTTCATGTTGCAGTGTGACAGGGTTGTGTTGCAGTGTGACAGGGTTGTGTGAGGTTCATGTTGCAGTGTGACAGGGTTGTGTTGCAGTGTGACAGGGTTGTGTGAGGTTCATGTTGCAGTGTGACAGGGTTGTGTGAGGTTCGTGTTGCAGTGTGACAGGGTTGTGTGAGGTTCATGTTGCAGTGTGACAGGGTTGTGTGAGGTTCGTGTTGCAGTGTGACAGGGTTGTGTGAGGTTCGTGTTGCAGTGTGACAGGGTTGTGTGAGGTTCGTGTTGCAGTGTGACAGGGTTGTGTGAGGTTCATGTTGCAGTGTGACAGGGTTGTGTTGCTGTGTTGCAGACTCTGGTATCCTGCGCAGGATCCTGTACGTTGTGTACACAGACTGTATCCGGCAGTGCAGTGGACCCATGTACATTGTGAGTACTGTCTCTCTCTCTCTCTGTACATTCACATGCAGTTCCAGTGATAGTGGTCTTGGCATTGCCACAGGGTGAGAGAGGTCTCTGACTGCAATTCTCTGTTTCAGGACCGCATGGTGCTGCTGGTGATGGGAAACATCGTCAACTGGTCCCTGTGAGTGTCTAGCTGCTCTTGGCTTGTATATACATGTACAATTTCAATTACAATACAATTACACTAGTCTGTGCTTCCGCACACTGAGACGCACACGGACACTCCTGCACCTGTGGGTTTCAGCAGATCAGTGAAAGGGTGCATTAGTAACAGTGGTTGTTATAGGGGCTGGTGTAGTATGGTTCTGTTCCTTGTGTGGTGGGTAATGTGTTCTGTCTGGGGTGAGGGGCTCTGTTGCTGATTGCTCTGTCTGGGGAGAGGGGCTCTGTTGCTGATTGCTCTGTGTCCTGTCTGGGGGTGAGGGGCTCTGTTGCTGATTGCTCTCTGTCCTGTCTGGGGGTGAGGGGCTCTGTTGCTGATTGCTCTGTGCTCTGTCTGGGGTGAGGGGCTCTGTTGCTGATTGCTCTCTGTCTTGTCTGGGGTGAGGGGCTCTGTTGCTGATTGCTCTCTGTCTTGTCTGGGGTGAGGGGCTCTGTTGCTGATTGCTGTCTGTCTTGTCTGAGGTGAGGGGCTCTGTTGCTGATTGCTCTCTGTCTTGTCTGGGGTGAGGGGCTCTGTTGCTGATTGCTCTGTGCTCTGTCTGGGGTGAGGGGCTCTGTTGCTGATTGCTCTGGGTCCTGTCTGAGGTGAGGGGCTCTGTTGCTGATTGCTCTGGGTCCTGTCTGAGGTGAGGGGCTCTGTTGCTGATTGCTCTGTGCTCTGTCTGGGGTGAGGGGCTCTGTTGCTGATTGCTCTGGGTCCTGTCTGGGGTGAGGGGCTCTGTTGCTGATTGCTCTGTGTCCTGTCTGGGGTGAGGGGCTCTGTTGCTGATTGCTCTGTGCTCTGTCTGGGGTGAGGGGCTCTGTTGCTGATTGCTCTGTGCTCTGTCTGGGGTGAGGGGCTCTGTTGCTGATTGCTCTGTGCTCTGTCTGGGGGTGAGGGGCTCTGTTGCTGATTGCTCTGTGTCTTGTCTGGGGTGAGGGGCTCTGTTGCTGATTGCTCTGTGCTCTGTCTGGGGTGAGGGGCTCTGTTGCTGATTGCTCTGTGTCTTGTCTGGGGTGAGGGGCTCTGTTGCTGATTGCTCTGTGTCTTGTCTGGGGTGAGGGGCTCTGTTGCTGATTGCTCTGTGTCTTGTCTGGGGTGAGGGGCTCTGTTGCTGATTGCTCTGTGCTCTGTCTGGGGTGAGGGGCTCTGTTGCTGATTGCTCTCTGTCTTGTCTGGGGTGAGGGGCTCTGTTGCTGATTGCTCTGTGCTCTTGTCTGGGGTGAGGGGCTCTGTTGCTGATTGCTCTGTGTCTTGTCTGGGGTGAGGGGCTCTGTTGCTGATTGCTCTGTGCTCTGTCTGGGGTGAGGGGCTCTGTTGCTGATTGCTCTCTGTCTTGTCTGGGGTGAGGGGCTCTGTTGCTGATTGCTCTGTGTCTTGTCTGGGGTGAGGGGCTCTGTTGCTGATTGCTCTCTGTCTTGTCTGGGGTGAGGGGCTCTGTTGCTGATTGCTCTCTGTCTTGTCTGGGGTGAGGGGCTCTGTTGCTGATTGCTCTCTGTCTTGTCTGGGGTGAGGGGCTCTGTTGCTGATTGCTCTCTGTCTTGTCTGGGGTGAGGGGCTCTGTTGCTGATTGCTCTCTGTCTTGTCTGGGGTGAGGGGCTCTGTTGCTGATTGCTCTGTGTCTTGTCTGGGGTGAGGGGCTCTGTTGCTGATTGCTCTGTGTTCTGTCTGGGGTGAGGGGCTCTGTTGCTGATTGCTCTGTGTCTTGTCTGGGGTGAGGGGCTCTGTTGCTGATTGCTCTCTGTCTTGTCTGGGGTGAGGGGCTCTGTTGCTGATTGCTCTGTGTCTTGTCTGGGGTGAGGGGCTCTGTTGCTGATTGCTCTCTGTCTTGTCTGGGGTGAGGGGCTCTGTTGCTGATTGCTCTCTGTCTTGTCTGGGGTGAGGGGCTCTGTTGCTGATTGCTCTCTGTCTTGTCTGGGGTGAGGGGCTCTGTTGCTGATTGCTCTCTGTCTTGTCTGGGGTGAGGGGCTCTGTTGCTGATTGCTCTCTGTCTTGTCTGGGGTGAGGGGCTCTGTTGCTGATTGCTCTGTGTTCTGTCTGGGGTGAGGGGCTCTGTTGCTGATTGCTCTGTGCTCTGTCTGGGGTGAGGGGCTCTGTTGCTGATTGCTCTCTGTCTTGTCTGGGGTGAGGGGCTCTGTTGCTGATTGCTCTGTGTCTTGTCTGGGGTGAGGGGCTCTGTTGCTGATTGCTCTGTGCTCTGTCTGGGGTGAGGGGCTCTGTTGCTGATTGCTCTGTGCTCTCTGTCTGGGGTGAGGGGCTCTGTTGCTGATTGCTCTCTGTCTCTGTCTGGGGGTGAGGGGCTCTGTTGCTGATTGCTCTCTGTCTTGTCTGGGGTGAGGGGCTCTGTTGCTGATTGCTCTGTGTTCTGTCTGGGGTGAGGGGCTCTGTTGCTGATTGCTCTGTGCTCTTTCTGGGGGTGAGGGGCTCTGTTGCTGATTGCTCTGTGTTCTCTGTCCTGTCTGGGGTGAGGGGCTCTGTTGCTGATTGCTCTGTGTTCTCTGTCCTGTCTGGGGTGAGGGGCTCTGTTGCTGATTGCTCTGTGTCCTGTCTGGGGGTGAGGGGCTCTGTTGCTGATTGCTCTGTGCTCTGTCTGGGGTGAGGGGCTCTGTTGCTGATTGCTCTGTGCTCTGTCTGGGGTGAGGGGCTCTGTTGCTGATTGCTCTGTGTCCTGTCTGGGGTGAGGGGCTCTGTTGCTGATTGCTCTGTGTCCTGTCTGGGGGTGAGGGGCTCTGTTGCTGATTGCTCTGTGCTCTGTCTGGGGTGAGGGGCTCTGTTGCTGATTGCTCTGTGCTCTGTCTGGGGTGAGGGGCTCTGTTGCTGATTGCTCTGTGTCTCTGTCTGGGGTGAGGGGCTCTGTTGCTGATTGCTCTGTGTCCTGTCTGGGGGTGAGGGGCTCTGTTGCTGATTGCTCTGTGCTCTGTCTGGGGTGAGGGGCTCTGTTGCTGATTGCTCTGTGTCTCTGTCTGGGGTGAGGGGCTCTGTTGCTGATTGCTCTGTGCTCTGTCTGGGGTGAGGGGCTCTGTTGCTGATTGCTCTGTGCTCTCTGTCTGGGGTGAGGGGCTCTGTTGCTGATTGCTCTGTGTCTCTGTCTGGGGTGAGGGGCTCTGTTGCTGATTGCTCTGTGCTCTGTCTGGGGTGAGGGGCTCTGTTGCTGATTGCTCTGTGCTCTGTCTGGGGTGAGGGGCTCTGTTGCTGATTGCTCTCTGTCCTGTCTGGGGTGAGGGGCTCTGTTGCTGATTGCTCTGTGTCTCTGTCTGGGGTGAGGGGCTCTGTTGCTGATTGCTCTGTGTCTCTGTCTGCGGGGTGAGGGGCTCTGTTGCTGATTGCTCTGTGTCTCTGTCTGGGGTGAGGGGCTCTGTTGCTGATTGCTCTGTGTCTCTGTCTGGGGTGAGGGGCTCTGTTGCTGATTGCTCTGTGCTCTTGTCTGGGGTGAGGGGCTCTGTTGCTGATTGCTCTGTGTCTCTGTCTGGGGTGAGGGGCTCTGTTGCTGATTGCTCTGTGTCTCTGTCTGGGGTGAGGGGCTCTGTTGCTGATTGCTCTGTGCTCTGTCTGGGGTGAGGGGCTCTGTTGCTGATTGCTCTGTGCTCTGTCTGGGGTGAGGGGCTCTGTTGCTGATTGCTCTGTGTCTCTGTCTGTCTGGGGTGAGGGGCTCTGTTGCTGATTGCTCTGTGTCCTGTCTGGGGTGAGGGGCTCTGTTGCTGATTGCTCTGTGTCTTGTCTGGGGTGAGGGGCTCTGTTGCTGATTGCTCTGTGTTCTGTCTGGGGTGAGGGGCTCTGTTGCTGATTGCTCTGTGCTCTGTCTGGGGTGAGGGGCTCTGTTGCTGATTGCTCTGTGTCCTGTCTGGGGTGAGGGGCTCTGTTGCTGATTGCTCTGTGTCTCTGTCTGGGGTGAGGGGCTCTGTTGCTGATTGCTCTGTGTCTCTGTCTGGGGTGAGGGGCTCTGTTGCTGATTGCTCTGTGTCTCTGTCTGAGGTGAGGGGCTCTGTTGCTGATTGCTCTGTGTCTTGTCTGGGGTGAGGGGCTCTGTTGCTGATTGCTCTGTGTCCTGTCTGGGGTGAGGGGCTCTGTTGCTGATTGCTCTGTGTCTTGTCTGGGGTGAGGGGCTCTGTTGCTGATTGCTCTGTGTCTCTGTCTGGGGTGAGGGGCTCTGTTGCTGATTGCTCTGTGCTCTGTCTGGGGTGAGGGGCTCTGTTGCTGATTGCTCTGTGCTCTCTGTCTGGGGTGAGGGGCACTGTTGTTGATTGCTCTCTGTCCTGTCTGGGGGTGAGGGGCTCTGTTGCTGATTGCTCTCTGTCTTGTCTGGGGTGAGGGGCTCTGTTGCTGATTGCTCTGTGTTCTGTCTGGGGTGAGGGGCTCTGTTGCTGATTGCTCTGTGCTCTTTCTGGGGGTGAGGGGCTCTGTTGCTGATTGCTCTCTGTCCTGTCTGGGGTGAGGGGCTCTGTTGCTGATTGCTCTGTGTCTCTGTCCTGTCTGGGGTGAGGGGCTCTGTTGCTGATTGCTCTGTGTCCTGTCTGGGGGTGAGGGGCTCTGTTGCTGATTGCTCTGTGCTCTGTCTGGGGTGAGGGGCTCTGTTGCTGATTGCTCTGTGTCTCTGTCTGGGGTGAGGGGCTCTGTTGCTGATTGCTCTGTGTCTCTGTCTGGGGTGAGGGGCTCTGTTGCTGATTGCTCTGTGTCTCTGTCTGGGGTGAGGGGCTCTGTTGCTGATTGCTCTGTGTCTCTGTCTGGGGTGAGGGGCTCTGTTGCTGATTGCTCTGTGTCTCTGTCTGGGGTGAGGGGCTCTGTTGCTGATTGCTCTGTGCTCTGTCTGGGGTGAGGGGCTCTGTTGCTGATTGCTCTGTGCTCTGTCTGGGGTGAGGGGCTCTGTTGCTGATTGCTCTGTGTCTCTGTCTGGGGTGAGGGGCTCTGTTGCTGATTGCTCTGTGTCCTGTCTGGGGTGAGGGGCTCTGTTGCTGATTGCTCTGTGTCTCTGTCTGGGGTGAGGGGCTCTGTTGCTGATTGCTCTGTGTCTCTGTCTGGGGTGAGGGGCTCTGTTGCTGATTGCTCTGTGTCTCTGTCTGGGGTGAGGGGCTCTGTTGCTGATTGCTCTGTGTTCTGTCTGGGGTGAGGGGCTCTGTTGCTGATTGCTCTGTGTCTCTGTCTGGGGTGAGGGGCTCTGTTGCTGATTGCTCTGTGTTCTGTCTGGGGTGAGGGGCTCTGTTGCTGATTGCTCTGTGCTCTGTCTGGGGTGAGGGGCTCTGTTGCTGATTGCTCTGTGCTCTGTCTGGGGTGAGGGGCTCTGTTGCTGATTGCTCTGTGTTCTCTGTCCTGTCTGGGGTGAGGGGCTCTGTTGCTGATTGCTCTCTGTCCTGTCTGGGGTGAGGGGCTCTGTTGCTGATTGCTCTGTGCTCTGTCTGAGGTGAGGGGCTCTGTTGCTGATTGCTCTCTGTCTTGTCTGGGGTGAGGGGCTCTGTTGCTGATTGCTCTGTGCTCTGTCTGGGGTGAGGGGCTCTGTTGCTGATTGCTCTCTGTCTCTGTCTGGGGTGAGGGGCTCTGTTGCTGATTGCTCTGTGCTCTGTCTGGGGTGAGGGGCTCTGTTGCTGATTGCTCTGTGTTCTCTGTCCTGTCTGGGGTGAGGGGCTCTGTTGCTGATTGCTCTCTGTCCTGTCTGGGGTGAGGGGCTCTGTTGCTGATTGCTCTCTGTCTTGTCTGGGGTGAGGGGCTCTGTTGCTGATTGCTCTGTGCTCTGTCTGGGGTGAGGGGCTCTGTTGCTGATTGCTCTGTGTTCTGTCTGGGGTGAGGGTCTCTGTTGCTGATTGCTCTGTGCTCTGTCTGGGGTGAGGGGCTCTGTTACTGATTGCTGTGTGCTCTGTCTGGGGTGAGGGGCTCTGTTGCTGATTGCTCTGTGTTCTGTGTTGCAGGGCAGCGTCGGCCTGATCGTTCGACCTAACGACTTTGCCTCCTACCTGCTGGCCATCGGGATCTGTAACCTGCTGCTGTACTTGCCTTCTACATCATCATGAAGGTGAGTCCCGGGACACACGCCATGCTGCTCGCAGGAGTCCCTGTCGCCTTGTTTCTGGATCCAGCTCCTTCCCTCCCTCTGTACCCTCGCTGTGTACATGTGTTTGTGGTGTAACCCTGGTTGTCTCTCCTCGCTGTGTACATGTGTTTGTGGTGTAACCCTGGTTGTCTCTCCTCAGCTGCGCAGTGGTGAGCGGATCCAGCTGATTCCCTCCTTCTGTATCCTCTTCACCGCTGTGGTCTGGGGCTTCGCTCTCTTCTTCTTCTTCCAGGGACTCAGCACCTGGCAGGTGAGTCTGGAAACAGTACTGTACCCCGTTAATACAGAGCATCCCATAACACTGTGAACCCCCAATATAGAGTACCCCCTGATACTGTACCCCGTTAATACAGAGCACCCCGAAACACTGTTCCCCCCCACCCCAAAAAAACAAACAAACCTGAGAACCCATAAATACTGGGGTTCACGGTGTAACGCAGTCGCTCTCTCCTCAGAAAACCCCGGCGGAGTCGCGGGAGCACAACCGAGAGTGCATCCTGCTCGGCTTCTTCGACGACCACGACATCTGGCACTTCCTGTCCTCCATCGCCATGTTCGGCTCCTTCCTGGTCAGTAAAACAAACTCACCGGGTAGTGAGAGACAGGAGTGAGTCTGTATGAGAGACAGGAGTGAGACAAGAGTGAGTCTGTATGAGAGACAGGAGTGAGTCTGTATGAGTGACAGGAGTGAGTCTGTATGAGTGACAGGAGTGAGTCTGTATGAGAGACAGGAGTGAGTCTGTATGAGCGACAGGAGTGAGACAGGAGTGAGTCTGTATGAGAGACAGGAGTGAGTCTGTATGAGAGACAGGAGTGAGTCTGTATGAGAGACAGGAACACAGTCTGTATGAGAGACAGGAACACAGTCTGTATGAGAGACAGGAGTGAGTCTGTATGAGAGACAGGAACACAGTCTGTATGAGAGACAGGAGTGAGTCTGTATGAGAGACAGGAACACAGTCTGTATGAGAGACAGGAGTGAGTCTGTATGAGAGACAGGAACACAGTCTGTATGAGAGACAGGAGTGAGTCTGTATGAGAGACAGGAGTGAGTCTGTATGAGAGACAGGAGTGAGTCTGTATGAGAGACAGGAGTGAGACAGGAGTGAGTCTGTATGAGAGACAGGAGTGAGTCTGTATGAGAGACAGGAGTGAGTCTGTATGAGAGACAGGAACACAGTCTGTATGAGAGACAGGAGTGAGTCTGTATGAGAGACAGGAGTGAGTCTGTATGAGAGACAGGAACACAGTCTGTATGAGAGACAGGAGTGAGTCTGTATGAGAGACAGGAGTGAGTCTGTATGAGAGACAGGAGTGAGTCTGTATGAGAGACAGGAGTGAGTCTGTATGAGAGACAGGAGTGAGTCTGTATGAGAGACAGGAGTGAGTCTGTATGAGAGACAGGAGTGAGTCTGTATGAGAGACAGGAGTGAGTCTGTATGAGAGACAGGAGTGAGTCTGTATGAGAGACAGGAGTGAGTCTGTATGAGAGACAGGAGTGAGTCTGTATGAGAGACAGGAGTGAGTCTGTATGAGAGACAGGAGTGAGTCTGTATGAGAGACAGGAGTGAGTCTGTATGAGAGACAGGAGTGAGTCTGTATGAGAGACAGGAGTGAGTCTGTATGAGAGACAGGAGTGAGTCTGTATGAGAGACAGGAGTGAGACAGGAGTGAGTCTGTATGAGAGACAGGAACACAGTCTGTATGAGAGACAGGAGTGAGTCTGTATGAGAGACAGGAGTGAGTCTGTATGAGAGACAGGAACACAGTCTGTATGAGAGACAGGAGTGAGTCTGTATGAGAGACAGGAGTGAGTCTGTATGAGAGACAGGAGTGAGTCTGTATGAGAGACAGGAACACAGTCTGTATGAGAGACAGGAGTGAGTCTGTATGAGAGACAGGAGTGAGTCTGTATGAGAGACAGGAGTGAGTCTGTATGAGAGACAGGAGTGAGTCTGTATGAGAGACAGGAGTGAGTCTGTATGAGAGACAGGAGTGAGTCTGTATGAGAGACAGGAGTGAGTCTGTATGAGAGACAGGAGTGCAGTCTGTATGAGAGACAGGAGTGAGTCTGTATGAGAGACAGGAGTGAGTCTGTATGAGAGACAGGAGTGAGTCTGTATGAGAGACAGGAGTGAGTCTGTATGAGAGACAGGAGTGAGTCTGTATGAGAGACAGGAGTGAGTCTGTATGAGAGACAGGAGTGAGTCTGTATGAGAGACAGGAGTGAGTCTGTATGAGAGACAGGAGTGAGTCTGTATGAGAGACAGGAGTGAGTCTGTATGAGAGACAGGAGTGAGTCTGTATGAGAGACAGGAGTGAGTCTGTATGAGAGACAGGAGTGAGTCTGTATGAGAGACAGGAGTGAGTCTGTATGAGAGACAGGAGTGAGTCTGTATGAGAGACAGGAGTGAGTCTGTATGAGAGACAGGAGTGAGTCTGTATGAGAGACAGGAGTGAGTCTGTATGAGAGACAGGAGTGAGTCTGTATGAGAGACAGGAGTGAGTCTGTATGAGCGACAGGAGTGAGTCTGTATGAGAGACAGGAGTGAGTCTGTATGAGCGACAGGAGTGAGACAGGAGTGAGTCTGTATGAGAGACAGGAGTGAGTCTGTATGAGAGACAGGAGTGAGTCTGTATGAGAGACAGGAGTGAGTCTGTATGAGAGACAGGAGTGAGACAGGAGTGAGTCTGTATGAGAGACAGGAGTGAGTCTGTATGAGAGACAGGAGTGAGACAGGAGTGAGTCTGTATGAGAGACAGGAGTGAGTCTGTATGAGAGACAGGAGTGAGTCTGTATGAGAGACAGGAGTGAGTCTGTATGAGAGACAGGAGTGAGTCTGTATGAGCGACAGGAGTGAGTCTGTATGAGTGACAGGAGTGAGTCTGTATGAGAGACAGGAGTGAGACAGGAGTGAGTCTGTATGAGAGACAGGAGTGAGTCTGTATGAGAGACAGGAGTGCAGTCTGTATGAGAGATAGGAGTGAGTCTGTATGAGAGACAGGAGTGAGACAGGAGTGAGTCTGTATGAGAGACAGGAGTGAGTCTGTATGAGTCAGAGTAGGAGTGAGACAGGAGTGAGTCTGTATGAGCGACAGGAGTGAGTCTGTATGAGCGACAGGAGTGAGACAGGAGTGAGTCTGTATGAGAGACAGGAGTGAGACAGGAGTGAGTCTGTATGAGTGACAGGAGTGAGTCTGTATGAGAGACAGGAGTGAGTCTGTATGAGTGACAGGAGTGAGTCTGTATGAGTGACAGGAGTGAGACAGGAGTGAGTCTGTATGAGCGACAGGAGTGAGTCTGTATGAGTGACAGGAGTGAGTCTGTATGAGTGACCTGACTGGCTGTTCCTGGAAAATGTAACGTTTCTCTTTCTTTCTCTCTCTCTCTCTCCCTCACTCTCCTCTCTCCTCACTCTTCTCCTCTCTCCTCTCCCCTCTCCCTCACTCTCCTCTCCCTCTCCCTCACTCTCCTCTCTCTCTCTCCTCTCCTCTCTCTCTCTCCTCTCCCTCCTCTCCTCTCCTCTCTCCTCTCCTCTCTCCTCTCCCCTCTCCCCCTCTCCCCTCTCTCCTCTCTCTCCTCTCTCCTCTCTCCTCTCCCCTCTCCCCTCACTCTCCTCTCCTCTCTCCTCTCTCCTCTCTCTTCTCACTCTCCTCCCTCTCTTCCTGCTGCAGGTGCTCCTCACCCTGGATGATGACCTGGACTGTGTCCAGAGAGATAAGATCTATGCGTTCTGATGGGGCGACTCCTGGGCGCTGCCTCCAAGTGCTGCTACTGCCATACCAGCCAATCGGAGCCTCCCTGTGAGGAGGAGGGGGGCTCGGACAGCCAATCGGAGCCTGTCTGCGAGGACAGGGCCCCTCCCCCTATTGTTCCTGGACACTCACTGTGCCAATGAAAAGACTGCATTCCTCTGGGGCCTTTTCACAGGGAGGGACTGAAATGAAGCGACTCTGTTGGTTCCAGCGGGACCCTCCCTGCCCACCCCCAGTCTCTGATGACGAGTGCCCCAGTCAGAGTGCATGTTAATGCCTTGTTCACAGCCTCCGACCTGGATATTTCAGTGCTGTAAGGAGGCAGTGGCGGTTCTCGGTACACAGTCCCCCTCCTCTAACTCTGCGTTGTTAACCTGGACTGCCCCTCCCCTGGTAACAGCACTGTCTGAACGCAGCACTGAAATAACAAGCTTCTGGATCATGATTCCAAATCACCTGGGTTCAAATCGGACAGGATGATGAGAGCGGGCTGACTCGGGGGCCAGTTCTGTGTACCGGTCGGGTCGGGTCTGCTCCATGGCCCAACTGAGCACCCTGCCTCCACTGTCTGCATGACCCCATGACCCCCCCCCGGAGGGTGGCCTGGCCACTTCGTTAGGAACGGGTCTCTCCTGCGCCAGTGGCCACACCTCCCTTTCGAATTGCGTTGTGAAGTTTGTGCTCCGTGCCGGACGGCTGACTCCTACCTGCATTCACAAATCCCGAAGGAGGGGCTGCTGCTGTTGCTCTTTGATCTTTGCTTTCACCATTTCTTTTTTTGTTGTTCTGAAAAGATTTAGCATTCTTTGTTTTTGGTTCTTAAGGAACCCGTGCAGGCCTGTGCTCAGGGGCCGGCTCCGGTGGCTGTTTGCTTCTTGCTGTGCTTGAAGTGCAAAACCGTCCCGAACACAAACATGTATTTTTATTTTGTGCTACAGAATTCCCCAAATCACTGCAGACACTGATAATGACAAGCCTTTCTTTGGCATTGCTCCGTATATCATGAGCTTTCAGAGATGCCATGGAGTCCCTAGATCCCCTCGCAGAGCTGTCTCCAGTCTGGCTAAGCAAATATCTTGCAACAAACTTTCTTGTGTCTGTTTAATATTGGAGAGAAGCCGGTCTGCAGTGGGAGCCTCACTGCCATCAGTGACACATTTTCCCACGGCTTTGTGTTTGGAATTGTTGTTTTTATTATATTTTATTAGTTTCTATTAGTTTTTCAATGAAAAGGAATGAGCACAGTTTTGTCGGATGTGTGGGGAGAGCCCATTCTGATGGGAGTGCTTAGTAACAGCCCAGCTTGCTGTTCGTTTCTGTTGTCAGTTTGCTTGTGTCGCACTCTCATATACACATCAGAACCCGCTGCACAGTCTCAGCATGTCTGGCTGCAGAGTTCAGTGGTTGCGTTGCCTTACCGCTGGCCTCTTCTGTAGACTGCCTGCCACACCATTGTCCAGTAACGGAAACCCGCTGCTCTGTCTTGCTGCCTCCTGTAACGAGAGTGGAAATCGACCTCTATCGAAGTTTGCTTCGGTCTCCATGTAAGTGCTGTCAGTCCTGGTTTACAAGCTGCTGAGGGGCAGATGAAGTTAGAAAAGAGAAATATTCGTTTAAGTAGCGGTTCTATTCAGTAAACAAACGCACACACAGAGACACGCACACATACAGAGACGCACACACGCACGCACACAGAGGCACGCACACACACACACACACACACACACATCATGTACAAAGTGAGGGCCTGCTTCACACATTGCTTTCCATGTCTCCCTATTGATGGGGGAGCTTCAAGCTCACAGTAAACGCATTAAACACACGAGGGCATAATTCAAGTCTCCTTGCATATCAGTTTGGACCATTCCATGTTCTGCAAGCCTTAATCATTTCAAATGTCCTGTTCAGCTCAGGTGTGTCCAACTCGACTCACATCAAAAGTGAGCGTCCCTGAAACTGCTGTGCCGTGGCACTCCTACACGATGCCCTGCACACACACACAATAGCACAGCCCCAGTAGAATCCCTGCGCTCCTCTGCTGTGCCGTGGCACTCCTACACGATGCCCTGCACACACACACAATAGCACAGCCCCAGTAGAATCCCTGCGCTCCTCTGCTGTGATTGGTGCACACCCGCTCCTGGTTTGCCTCAGCTCTGAATGGTGTCGCAGTATTTCAGTTTCAGTAGCATTCTTGCTCCGCGGTTGTGAAGTGAAGCTCTTTCCTGTTGTTTTATAAACTCTTTGATTCGTTACGAATGTTTCGTGACCTTTATAAATGTGTTGAATAACAAATACGTGTTTCTGTAAAAAAAGTATTGTGACAAACAGTGACGCCAATGGGGAAAAAGAATAAACAGTGAATGCATTTCATGTTTAATAAAGACTGAAGATAACGGTGTGCTTTCAAACACTAAACTGTGTGGAGAACGTGATTAAAAGAGGTTTTGAACACTGTGGTCTCTTTGCTTTCTAGTCCAGAAAAATGGCTCATCATAAACTAAACTGGCATCTTTTTTTGTGAAGCAAAATATCTTAGAAAATAGAAACAGCGTCTGCACCAACAGTCCCACCTTGCTTGGGACACACAGCGATGGGGGACACAGTTCTGAATGGTTATTTTGAACCCTTTTCAGGAATGCCCTGCAAATCTTTCATTTCTCTTGAATAACGATGCGAATCAGACTCACGTATTGGATTTCCTTTGCAGAGTGGAAAAATAGTCTTTATATCATTTTATAAGTTTAGGGAAATCCTTTCCATTTTTTTATATATATATATAATTGGCAAAGCCTAGCCAAAAAGTATTGAGTGTAAATTGTTGTTGACGTGCTGTCTGCAGCGTGCCCTGCTGCTAGGGGCCAGCTGTAAGCTGATCCTGAGAAACGGTGCAGTCTACACCCAGCATTGTGCTCAGCTCTGCTCCAGCAGTTTCACACGAGAAGCAGGATGATGAGTTCAGATAAGCAGGTGTGAGGCGTGAAAGAGGAGCCGTTCATTATCACAGGATCCTGTGTTGTTCCCTTCAGAGCTGAATAGCAGCCTGTCCTCCCTAGGAATGTAGGGCAGCCTCACAAAGCAGGGCTGATGAGACTCTTTGTACCAGTCCAGGGCAGACAGCCTCACAAAGCAGGGCTGATGAGACTCTGTACCAGTCCAGGGCAGACAGCCTCACAAAGCAGGGCTGATGAGACTCTGTACCAGTCCAGGGCAGACAGCCTCACAAAGCAGGGCTGATGAGACTCTGTACCAGTCCAGGGCAGACAGCCTCACAAAGCAGGGCTGATGAGACTCTGTACCAGTCCAGGGCAGACAGCCTCACAAAGCAGGGCTGATGAGACTCTGTACCAGTCCAGGGCAGACAGCCTCACAAAGCAGGGCTGATGAGACTCTGTACCAGTCCAGGGCAGACAGCCTCACAAAGCAGGGCTGATGAGACTCTGTACCAGTCCAGGGCAGACAGCCTCACAAAGCAGGGCTGATGAGACTCTGTACCAGTCCAGGGCAGACAGCCTCACAAAGCAGGGCTGATGAGACTCTGTACCAGTCCAGGGCAGACAGCCTCACAAAGCAGGGCTGATGAGACTCTGTACCAGTCCAGGGCAGACAGCCTCACAAAGCAGGGCTGATGAGACTCTGTACCAGTCCAGGGCAGACAGCCTCACAAAGCAGGGCTGATGAGACTCTGTACCAGTCCAGGGCAGACAGCCTCACAAAGCAGGGCTGATGAGACTCTGTACCAGTCCAGGGCAGACAGCCTCACAAAGCAGGGCTGATGAGACTCTACCAGTCCAGGGCAGACAGCCTCACAAAGCAGGGCTGATGAGACTCTGTACCAGTCCAGGGCAGACAGCCTCACAAAGCAGGGCTGATGAGACTCTGTACCAGTCCAGGGCAGACAGCCTCACAAAGCAGGGCTGATGAGACTCTGTACCAGTCCAGGGCAGACAGCCTCACAAAGCAGGGCTGATGAGACTCTGTACCAGTCCAGGGCAGACAGACAGCCTCACAAAGCAGGGCTGATGAGACTCTGTACCAGTCCAGGGCAGACAGCCTCACAAAGCAGGGCTGATGAGACTCTGTACCAGTCCAGGGCAGACAGCCTCACAAAGCAGGGCTGATGAGACTCTGTACCAGTCCAGGGCAGACAGCCTCACAAAGCAGGGCTGATGAGACTCTGTACCAGTCCAGGGCAGACAGCCTCACAAAGCAGGGCTGATGAGACTCTGTACCAGTCCAGGGCAGACAGCCTCACAAAGCAGGGCTGATGAGACTCTGTACCAGTCCAGGGCAGACAGCCTCACAAAGCAGGGCTGATGAGACTCTGTACCAGTCCAGGGCAGACAGCCTCACAAAGCAGGGCTGATGAGACTCTGTACCAGTCCAGGGCAGACAGCCTCACAAAGCAGGGCTGATGAGACTCTGTACCAGTCCAGGGCAGACAGCCTCACAAAGCAGGGCTGATGAGACTCTGTACCAGTCCAGGGCAGACAGCCTCACAAAGCAGGGCTGATGAGACTCTGTACCAGTCCAGGGCAGACAGCCTCACAAAGCAGGGCTGATGAGACTCTGTACCAGTCCAGGGCAGACTCACAAAGCAGGGCTGATGAGACTCTGTACCAGTCCAGGGCAGACAGCCTCACAAAGCAGGGCTGATGAGACTCTGTACCAGTCCAGGGCAGACAGCCTCACAAAGCAGGGTTGATGAGACTCTGTACCAGTCCAGGCCAGCCTCACAAAGCAGGGCTGATGAGACTCTGTACCAGTCCAGGGCAGACAGGCAGCCTCACAAAGCAGGGCTGATGAGACTCTGTACCAGTCCAGGGCAGACTCACAAAGCAGGGCTGATGAGACTCTGTACCAGTCCAGAGCAGACTCACAAAGCAGGGCTGATGAGACTCTGTACCAGTCCAGGCCAGCCTCACAAAGCAGGGCTGATGAGACTCTGTACCAGTCCAGGGCAGACAGCCTCACAAAGCAGGGCTGATGAGACTCTGTACCAGTCCAGGGCAGACAGCCTCACAAAGCAGGGCTGATGAGACTCTGTACCAGTCCAGGGCAGACTCACAAAGCAGGGCTGATGAGACTCTGTACCAGTCCAGGGCAGACAGCCTCACAAAGCAGGGCTGATGAGACTCTGTACCAGTCCAGGGCAGACTCACAAAGCAGGGCTGATGAGACTCTGTACCAGTCCAGGGCAGACTCACAAAGCAGGGCACACACACATACACACACAGAACCCTAACCCTAATTCAACCCTCCCCTCCACACACACACAACCCTAACCCTAATTCAACCCTCCCCTCCACACACACACAACCCTAACCCTAACCCTACCCTCTACACACACACACACACACGCACAACCCTAACCCAACCCTACCCCACACACACACACACACACACACACACACACAACACTAACCCAACCCTACCCTACACACACACACACACACACACACACACACACAACACTAACCCAACCCTACCCTCCACACACACACACACACACACACACGCACAACCCTAACCCAACCCTACCCTCCACACACACACACACACACACACACGCACAACCCTAACCCAACCCTACCCTCCACACACACACACACACACACACCTAACCCAACCCTACCCTCCACACACACACACCACAACCCTAACCCAACCCTACCCTACACACACACACACACACACACACACGCACAACCCTAACCCAACCCTACCCTCCACACACACACACACACAACCCTAACCCAACCCTACCCTCCACACACACACACACACACGCACGCGCACACAGTGTTGTAAGCTTTTCAACACCCCTGGGGGTTTCCTGTATTAGTTCCCTGTTTCACACTAAGTGCTCCTCTCACACAGAGCCTGTTTATTTGTCCCATTCCCAGGGGCCTCTCCTTCACTCATTTAAGGTTCGTTCCTGCAGCAGAACCGAGGAGGACAGCCCCCCCCCCCCCGTGCTTCCTTTTTATTGTCATTCAATCTTTTAATATTCCAGGCCAACGTGTCACTGCATCCCTGTGCATATTCACTGCTTTATGAAGTGATGAATACGCCCCCCCACCCCACACACACAGGTGGGGCACTATAAGACTATATAGCCAGCCTGCAGCAAGACGTGACATGGCATTGCTGTCTGCGCAGAACCTCCACAATGAAAGGTAAGGGAACGATCTGCTATTACACAAGTCATTACGGGTGGATGCTGTGCTGGATCCACACGCTGTGGGTGTTGTTGTCTTTAGAGCAGTTCGGGTTTCTGTGATGGTAACTGGAGTCCCAGGCGGCACAATCGCTCTCAGCTTGACGCGTGGAGCTGCAGGGTGCCGACCGCTTACTGTACTAACGAGACAGCTTCAGGTGAAATGGACCTGCACTGAGGGATTCAGAGATGAATGCTGTTGCTCCCAGATGTGCTCTGAAAGCAGGTGGTCTTCATCACGCAGGCACTGGTGGCTGACAGGAAGCTTCACACTGCATTTACCTGCCAGTGCTGGAGCAGCCCAGGCACGGTGTTCCATCTTGTATGATTACAGCGTGTTCCTCGCTGGGGTCCTTGCAGGCTCTGGTCTCAGTATTGTGGGGGTAGCAGATAGGCTGTCAGGAGCTTGTTTCTGACGGCCCGCTCTCCTCTCCACTCTCTCAGGTATACTGATCCTGTTCCTTCTCTGCTTGATGGTGGGCAGCTTCCTGGCACAGGACTATGAGTGGGGAGGAAGTGAAGCAGGACAGGCCAACAAGGACAGTGAGTGGGGGTAAGAGTTCAACAGATGCTGTTTTCTCATGGAGTTCTCTCTGAGCACAGCCCAAATCTGTCTGTGTGTCCCTGAATAACGCACCTGTCTGTCTGTCTGTCTGTCTGTGTGTCCCTGAGTAACGCCCCTGTCTGTCTGTCTGCCTGTCTGTCTGTCCCTGAATAACGCTGTCTGTCTGTCTGTCTGTCTGTCTGTCTGTGTGTCTGTGTGTCCCTGACTAACGCCCCTGTCTGTCTGTCTGTGTGTCTGTCCAGTCTGTGTGACTGACTCTGCCTCCTGTGGGTGCTGTCTGATGCAACAGAGGATGCAGCGCTTGGAGTGGATCTTCAACCACACCATGGACCAGCTGAGGAAAGACCTGGACCAGGCCAGCAAAAGACTGAACGACCTGAGAGGTGAGGGAGGGAAGAGAGGGGAGGGAGAGGAAAGACAGAGAGGGGAGGGAGAGGACCAACCCAGCTGGAAGAGGAGGAAAGAGAGAGAGGGAGGGAAGGGACCAACCAAGCTGGAAGAAGAGGAAAGAGAGAGGGGGGCATTTATAAACAGAGGGGAGAACAGCAAACAGTGTGCAGTGACTATTCATATGTCCTCTGGTGCAGTATAGTATTGCGGTGTGTGTTTATACTCTCACATGCTGCTCTCTGTCTCCCCTCCAGCGAGCCATACTGCGTTCTCCGCTGCGCTGTCTACCCGAACCGAGTGCATGGGGCCCTTCAGAGACAACTCCACGCTGATCTACAAGAAGGTGTTTGTGAACCAGGGCGGCGCCTACAGTGAGCAGACGGGAGTGTTCATGGCCCCGCGCAGCGGCGTGTACAGCTTCTCCGTGACGGTGTTCAGCGACGCTGGCGCGCCCGGCGCCCGGCTCAGCATCTTCGCCCTGCTGCAGCGGAACGGGCAGGACCTGGCGGGCGTGCACGACGACAACTACGACGACCAGGAGGACAGCGCCACCCAGAGCCTGGCGCTGCAGCTGCAGGCAGGGAGCAGCTGTCGGTCCGGCTGGTGGCGGGAGGGTGGTCTGCGACGATGTGAGCCACTACAACACCTTCAGCGGCTTCCTCGTGTTCCCCACTGACCTGCCGTAGCCCCTTTAACAAGCGACCCACCCCACCCTAGACTCCCTGCTCTCTCCTCAACCACACAGACTGGATGCTCTGCAGCACCCCGCGCTTCTCTATGCTTCTCCAATGCCTGCTTTTACAGCTTGAACGAGTTTTAGGACACTTTTCCCAAATTATTTTACTATGCTGTACTTTCACCACAGTATACCACAGTCTGCCTGCACTAGCCCCCGCATTAGCCACAGTTGACTCCGCAGACACTTGGGGAAGGTTGCGCAGCTGCTGTACGAGGAACAGCTTCTGTCTCTCTACCCGGAGTGGCCACACGGTGGAGACATTCCTCAGTGCTGTCTAGTTTCTGCTGCAGCTCGAAGGTCACGCTGATAATCTCCCGTTCATGGGTTTGACGGAGTCAAAACAAAGATCGATATGGATTTGATTTTGTGTTTGTTAGGCATTCTTCCGCTTGTTTCTTGTATGCTCTGTGCTAAAATGTGCTGTAATGCGATCAAATAAATAAACACGTGCTTGCTGTCTCCGTGCTGTCTGTGAAGATCTGTGTCAATAAAATAATGTCATCTCTGAACTAGAGCCAGCTTGTGCGTCTGTGTCAGTTTGAGTCTGAACTCCGGCCTCTCTTCAATCCCCTAGCGCAGACACACCCTGCTCTGAGCACAACAGACCAAGGGACATCTAGCTAGCCTTGCATCCTCACAGCTTCATACATTACTTCAAGACTCTGACAATCCCCGCGCCCCGCCCACCTCAACACACCTGGAGCATACACGAGGAAATGCGCCTTTCAGCGCAGCTTGGGACCCCTACCCCCGCTTTATTTATTATCTATAAGTTGCTGATGTACAGGTGTTTGGTTTGTTGCATCACAGATGTGAAAGCATTGTCAAATATTCCTGCTGCTTTGTGGAGTTGTGATTTTTCTCTCAGTTTTGTAATTGTTGAACTCCAGTTTTTTAAAGGACCGGTCTATAAAGGGTCATGTTTCCTGCATTTTTACCGTTTCTCTACCAAAAGTAGAGTCGGCTTGATTATGCCCCATATATAACTAGTAGTGCTTCTGTTCAAATCTAGTAAAAATTCATTTATTATATATTTTATGGACCTATGCTGAAATGCCCGGGCAGTTCGCGGTGTTCAGCTGCGGTGGGCAGATGTGGAATTAGCATCACATTTTATGTGATTTCGCATCTGCCCGGGCACTTCGCCAACTGCCCACAGCCCCGGGCTGATGGTGAAGAAAGGTTTTAACAGATACAGTACACTACTAACAGAGAGTGAATTACCTCTGCTGCCTTTAAGCGCAAAAGTGCACCACCATCGAGCCACCCATTGGCATGTTTATTTAAATAACTTAAATACTTTCTGACAACGCTAGTTTAGAGCAATGATACTCAGCAAAATATCAACGCACAAGGTTATTTTTATCATGGGTTATATATAGAGGTTAGAGTAATTGGGGTGCGGGGGGTCCAGAATAAAATGCAACAATATGTTATTGTATTCTTATGCAGTAATGCAATATAGATCTCTGTGCAGAGTTGCGTTGAATGAGGGATCATTCAATATCAGCAAGAGACTAATAATCACAGTTTAAACGTGTGAAAGCCACCCAGTTAAATACAGATCCCTGAAACTCCGGATGAACGCAGTGCCAAACAACTCACTTATCAAAGCAATATTAATCGGATTTTGGGAATCCAACTGGAATAGCGAGGAAGAGCTGCACGAATCAATGAAAGATATCGCCAGTGAAGACTGACCAGAACGCGGCTTCGATGGAAATCCACGTTTAAAACCAT